>LZPO01117353.1:49778-81223 GCA_001675575.1 Neotoma lepida
AGTGCTGTAATACACCATAGGAAACCTCTAAAGCCCTCTAGAGATTCAGTACAGCCAGAGATTTAACATTCCAGAAGGAGTTACAAGCTTTGGTTAACCTCTCATTACCGCTGCCTTGCTGTGTAATTTCACACCATCCCTTAAGCAAATCACATCTCATGAAATGAATAAGAATAGAAAATGAATAACGTTCTAACNATGAATAGTTATTTAAAATAAATCTTCCATAAATACAATAAAATTATTATTGTAATTTTTAATCCAAAGGCAGATGGGACTGGTAGATAGAATTCGTAAGAAAAATATGCAGAATAAAATTTTACCCACATCTAAGTTTACAAGTGTGTTCAGCAAACACATCTGGAATAAANAGAGGATATAAAGAAGGATTTATGAGCAGCAAGATAAAGTAAGGTCTCTAATTAAAATATTCAAGAATGGAAGACTTCATAATCGACCTAAGAAGACAGGAGTCAAAGTCATTAAAGTGTGGCAGGAACCCAAAAGTTCTTCATTATCAAAGAAAGCTACACAGATGATAAAACAATAACAGCTGTTACAAAACATCACAACTTCAGTAATTGATGAACATGTCCAGAAAGCCAAAAAAGACTGTTTAAATCTCTTTTGGTTACAAAGATTTCAAGGTCACAGAAAAGTAAAGAAATCAATCTCTGTTAAGAGAGGGGGGAGGGTATAAAGGAAAAACGCCAACTAACATTCAAAGGTAACAAAATTAAAAGAACATGAACTCATAAGAACCCAGGGAAGCCTACGATGATATATTCTAAGCCCTGAGTAAATACCTGTTAGCCAAGGCTGCTACAGTTGGCACAATTACTTCACATCTCATGCGAAGAGCAGATAAAAGGAGAAGAACTCATGGAGGGTTATGTCACGTCCAACCAGCAAATCTGGAAACCCCCNATATGAGCAGGGAAGGAAGGAAAGAACAATAGGCCAACCAACCAAAATAATAACCCACAAAAAACATGGCAAACTGCAAACTCCTCTCAATATAACATTAAAAGTAAAACAGAGAGGTCGAGGACACCAGGAGGACACAGCCCACGGAATCAACTAAGCAGGGCTCATAAGGGTTCACAGGGACTGAAGCGGCAAACACAGAGCCTCTATAGATCTATGCCAGGTCCTCTGCTTCCATTCTGTGATTGTTTAGCTTGGGGTTTTGTGGGGCTCCTAACAGTGAGAGTGGGGGTGTTTCTGGCTCTTTTGGCTGCTCTCAGAACCCTTTTCCTCCTACTGGGTTGCCTCATCCAGCCTTGATATGAGGGTTTATGCCTAGTCTTACTGCATTTTACTTTGTGCTGTTCGGTTAATATCTCTGAGAGGACGGCTTTTTTTCTGAAGGAAACAGAGGGCCAGTGGATCTGGGGGAGAGGGAATGTAGAGGGTGGGGGAGTGGGAGGAGTGTAGGGAGGAGAGGCTGTAGTAGGGATGTATTGTGTGAGAGAAGAATAATTAAAAAGAAAAAGTAAAATAGTTAACTCCTGGCACATGCTTGTAATGCCAGCACTCAGGAGGCTAATGTGAGAGGATCTTGACTCTGAGGTGAGACAGAGCTACNTAATGTGATAAGTTTGAGGCCAGCCTGTGCCACATGAGATCCTGTTTAAAAAAAAATAAAGGCCATACTTACGCTCTGGAAAAAAAATAAGAAAGTAAGTGGCCTCAATTCACCGATTAAAAGCCACAGGCTAACTGGCTATGCTAACAAACAATACCAACTCTCTGTGTCTCCAAGAAACACCTCCCATAAACAAAAACATCAAAAACTGACAGAGGACGGGGATCAGCAGGACAAGTAAGAGAAATCTGTAGATGNGGTACAGCANGAGTCACATCTGAGAGANTAGACTTCACACCAANGCTAGTCAGAGAGANGAAGAGAGTCACCACATAGTCATAGAGTGNAATCACTGCACATATGAGCGCATGGGGCTTTGGAGCTNCCAGTCCAACAAAATAAACACTAAATGACACAAAATGTCACATGGGGCCCTAATCAGTAATGATCTGAGACTTCAANGGCTCACTGTGATGTTAGGAATCCCTCCCAAACTAAAAGCCAGCAAAGAAACTTCAGAGCTAAGGGGTTCTACAAATCCAGCACTCTTATTTTGACAGGAGAATCCCAGGCAGGCAAGGGAAGGCAATACATGCTAAGAGAACTCACTAAATGCCAAGAGCAAAACCCTGTTAACATATGTAAAACTCATATTCTCTACTCTGAGAAACAGACTTCATTAGACACTTCATTAAAAGTGATAGAAATCAAGAACAAAACATTTTTAAAGGAAAATGAATAAAACTTTCAAGATAACTTTCTATGAACTTGACATTTGTTTTTTATTGTCCTNGGTAAAGGTTGCTCAAGCTGGACACAGTAGCGCCTACCTGTAGTTTTAAATGACTTGTGTGGCTGAGGCAGAAGATTGTCAATTGAGACTACTCAGACTAACAGCTATACTCTGCCTTTAAAAAAGAAAAAAGAAAAAAATTTACAAAGGAGGAAAGTTCAAGCACACACTGGAAAACTATCTTTGCAATGCATAGTTCTTTACTTTCTTTCAAGAAATAGTCTTACCATGCTGCCCAGTCTGACCGCCCCCTATTGCTCTATGCTGAAGTGGTCCTCTTGCCTCACCATCCCAAGTACTACAGGCAAGAGCCACAGTGTCTGTCTCTGCAATGTGTATATCTGAAAAGGATTCAAATAAGGAATATATAAAAAGTTTATAAAATCAGTGAGAAAAGAAATAATCATGGTAGAGCTTAGCTACTTCACAAATGATACNCACTAAGTAAGCGTATAAAACANTCAATGTGACTTTTCATCAGGNAAATGAAGATCAAGCNCCATTTTTATATGCCATTTGTGTTCTCAACATCACGAATATATTACTGCAGCCAGAAAGAAATGACCTTAAGAAGATAGGGGAAAACAATGACTATTTCTAATGAATAGATGNTTAAGTTTTCTAGACACTTCCATCATCAAATCCATGTGCAGAGAAGATTAAGCAGAAATGAGCCACGGACCTAGACATTGAAAGAAAGAAATGTTTTACTNAAGAGAAAGGAAGTTGATAGAATTACCATTAATATGCATGAGAGATTACAATACATTATTTCNGAGTCTATTTAATTCAGATGCCAAAATTTCTGAAAGACAGCTCTATTTTTCTCATTTTTGATGTTCAGGATTTAGACANAGCTTTCTCTAACTTTGAATAACATTTCAGTATTGCTGTCAGCAGAGTATAGTAGCACCAAGGCCTCCTAAAAAGTAGGGATCTTACAATGGGAAACAGTGGCCCAGAAGAGGGTGGCTGGGTGTCTCAGTGATGGTGACATTATTGGTTGAAAGTGACCCTAACAAAATGGAAGCATACATTGCCCATGGATCAACAGATCTAACATCACTAACTCACCTGTTAGCAGAGCTGAGTGTCTCAGGAGTCTCTTCTGCAGTCCTGTGTTGTGAAGTACAGGGAGCCAGAGGGAAAGTTATCCCAAGAGCACATGGACACATTTCCCTACCAGGACCTCTGTCCCTTGCCTTTGCCTTGCCTGCCCAGAGTGCTGTCCCATCAAATCTCAGCATGGTAATATTCTGCACTTCCTGTAAGTCTCAGCTCAAATGCAACTACCTGTGAAGACTTTAGCTAAATCTTTCCATGTCCCTTCCTTGAAAATCAGGCTCTGGCATACTCCTTATGTGAAAGAAAAAAGTAATTAATTTTGTTTTATTTATATCTTGAATAATTAATTTTAAAAATCAGTGCCCAAAGTAATGNGCTTTTAATGAAATTTTCATTCATTTTTGTTGATCATTTTCCCATTTCCCTTCTCCTGTCCTCTGCCCTGCCTACTGGTTTCCTGACTCCCCCTACTAGTCCCCTTCTGCTTTCATGTCACTTGTATTCTAGTACTCTATTGTTTTCTGCTTCTATTTTTCATTTCCCAGCCCTCCTCTAATATTTCTTTTTCCTTCCTCACGGTCCTTTCTAGTCCCATAGCCTATACCTTCCACACACACACATATATACACTTAAAAAATTTAAGCCTAGAATCCACATATGAGAGAAAACATGCAAGATTTGTCTTTCTGAGCCTCAAAAGGNAATAGTCCATGACTGGACATCTGCCCCCTGGTGTTTGACTGAAGTGCTGAGCTCCTTGCTGGCCTCTGATGCTCGTGAGTTAAATTGTGAGAACACATAGTGGCAACAGCAGCTATCCTTGCTGAGCTGAAGTTAGAACCTTGCGATATTCATGCCAGGCAGGATTCAGGCAGACCAGTGTGGTATTTGATCTACAGTTGTAAGAAGGGAGGGCAATTCATGTAGGAATTCCAAATCGATGCATAAGTACTTTGGGAGGGAGAGCAGAAGAGTGCTTTGGTTTCCCCCATTGACAGTAAGATGTGACAGACCACAGATTCCGGTGAGAATCCATGATGTTGTTAGGATGCACTGCCAAGTAGACCTCAGAAGACTCCATGAGCTTTCTCTTGTAGGCAGACACTGTAACCTCAGAGTGTGCCTGCTACACTGCTACACAGTAAGCAGACCCAGCAAGTGTCTGAGGTAGGGGAGCTACGGTGCTGTGTGATTTCCATGTGTTTTCTTGTTTAGTACTTAGGTAAGTAGATCCAGCAAGTGTCTGAGGTAGGGAAGCTACTGTGCTGTGTGATTTCCATGTGTTTTCTTGTTTAGTGCTCACTGGACATGACAAAGCTCTTGAATCTTTCCTCCTTGAACAGTATAATGACACTGCAGAGACCAGGAGTTAAGTTGAAGTTCTGGACCTACCACTCATTAGCTGAGGGAGTTTTGGCAGATTGCTTCACAAATCTTTTGCTTGATTTCCTCATTCCTGCACGTGATTGATGGTATTATTACTGAAATGGTTTCTATAAGAAATAAACAAAATGATGGCTGCCAATGCTTAGCTTGTACCAAAAATAAAAAGTANAAAGTTGCTCAGAGAAAAAGAAATTGAATGTGTGAGGAATTGAATTTCTTGCCCAGTGCCACAGAGTGCCTGTCAAAGCACAGCCTTCTCCCTCCTGTTTAAAGACCACACTGATCTGTCAGAGAAACCAAATTTTTGGCTTACATCCATTTCACCCCTTTCTCTTGTTTTATACACCTTTAGATAGATAGGTAAATAGATGATAGATAGATAGTAGTTAGATAGATGATAGATAGATAGATAGATAGATAGATAGATAGATAGAGATAGAGATAGATAGATAGATAGATAGATAGATAGATAGATAGATAGATAGATGATAGTAGATCGATAGTAGATAGAGAAATAGTGGATAGTTAGATAGTAGATAAATAGGTGGTAGATAGTAGATAGATGATAGATAGATAGATAGATAGATAGATAGATAGATAGATAGATAGATAGATAGATANGTTTCTGAAGCCTTAAATCAGAAACAAGTGCTAGTTGCCTTTCTGAGTCTGATTATCTTGCTTCAGTCTATTTTTCTGCAATGATGTTACTTCATCTTGGGAGCAGAGTAAATTCAGTTGTGTATACTTATTTATGCAGTCACTTGACAATGGGCATTCAGACAGATTCCCTCTCTTGGCTGTTATGAATAGTGTTTCAATACTGATGTGTAAGTGTATCCAGCTGACTTAAATTCTTCTGGGTGTGAACCTAAGAGTTAATCATATGATTTTTTTATATTTTTAAGATTTTATTTTTATAGTTTATATTTTTAAGATTTTGAGAAGCTCCATATTAACTGTGTTTACATGCTCACACACAGTGTGTAAACTTTCCAATTCCCTGCATCCTAGGGAGCATTCTGTTGTCTTGGTGATGACCATTCTGACTAGAGAAAGACAGAAGCTCATGTTGTTTTATTTTATATTATCTTTATGGCAAAGGATATTGAAATTTTTCTCTTATATACTTATTAGTCAATTTTATTTCTTCTTTTGAGAACTCCTCATTCAATTCANTTGCCTATTTATATATTATTGAGAAGATATTTTTGGTGTTTAGCTGTTTGAGTTCTTTATAGATTATTGGTAGTTTTCCAAGCAAGTTATCCCTAGCTCCAGAAACTCCCCAATTTTCACACCTTGGATGGCTAAATGAGGCATTGTCTCCTGAGGATGTTTGGGTGTTAGGGAGACAGGAAAGCATGTAAATACGTTACTANAGGATCCATCTAATCCTGCTCAGTGCTGAATAACCTGCAGAATGGATGAACTGTTAGAAATGTCGCAGAAATATTAGCAAATATGCAGAAGTGTGTGCTGTAGGTAGATAATACTTGAATACTTTTCAATTCTGTATTCTGTTTTCTAAAGGGTAATATTGACTAAAGGCTTTAAAGTAAACACATGAAAAAAAGTAATAGTGAAAAAGAGGATTGGAGGGTACAGCAAGTAGGATCTGTCCACAAGGTGGCAGAGCATCTCCACTGCTACAAACTTAAAAAGGGACTTTTTGTTTGACTTCTGAAATAGCAGCTGCAGTCAACTGAAGAAGCTGCAGTGCTGTGGAGGACACAGGAGTGGAACTGATCATAGAAGCATCTTGCCTGGCTGAAGTCCACAGTCCCCAAGGAGAACTATGAAGACACTGGCTGGACCTTTTGTCCTGTGCTTGTGGCTGCAGCTGAACTGTGAGTGAGAGCTTTTGGGAAACAAGGGGTTTGAAAATGTTCATTATCAGTCTGAGGAGCAGGCTGCTTCCTCCAGACTGCATGAAATCACTGTGGGAAGAAAAGCAGAGTCTGAGGAGAGGCTGGATCGTCCAGATTGACTGAAATCACTGTGGGAAGAAAAGCAAAGTCTGGGGAACAGTGGCCTGATGGTCTTCTTGCTGTTTCCTTTTGCACAGGTGTGAGCAGAGGAGAGCAGCTGGAGCAGCAGCCTTCTCTCCTGAGTGTCCAGGAGGGAGACAGCGCTGTTATCAACTGCATCTACACAGGCACTAATTATTACTTCTACTGGTACAAGCAAGAGCCTGGGGCGGGTCTCCAGTTCCTTATAAGTATTTCTTCAAGTGTGGACAGAAAAGAAGAACAAGGACTCGTTGGCCTACTNAAGAAGAATGACAAACATTTCTCCCTGAACATCACAGCTGCCCATCCTGAGGACTCAGCCACATACTTCTGTGCAGCAAGTGCACAGTGCTCCCCAGGCACCTGTTGTCTGCACACAAACCTGAGACCAAAAAGACAGACATTTTTCCACCTTTGAGATGAAGATATTTCTGAACTATATTAACAGTGGGACATTTTTAAACATCCTGAAATTCTGTTTCCAAAAGATACAGTGAGTTTTAGAATATTTTGTATTAACTCCAGATGAAAGTGAATTCTCAGGTATGGAGGCTCTAGAACTATCTTTCAGGTTCCATTTAGATCCACTCCCTCCATCAAAGGAACTCAGTGCCATTAGCAGAGAATACTCNACTCACCTTGATGGAAAGGCTCCTAACTTTTAATAACTATTTATTGTTTCTTATTAGAAAATAGTAAGCAAAGGAAGTAAAATATAAAATGGAAAATTAAAGTGTCCTCTAATCCTATCACACAGATAAATCATTGCTCGTGTGTGTGTGTGTGTGTGTGTGTGTGTGTGTGTTTATAAAAACAGTATATACTACATTTGGTTTTAGCCATCCATTAGGAGTTCGGGACATACCACCTGTTGACAGTGTCTACTGTAGAATTAAAGACAAAGATAGACAAGGCTTTGGTGCCGTTTGCATAGAAACCACCAGAGATCACCAGTGTTCTAGTTGTGGTTTCATTTTCATTGGGGGCATCCTAGTTGAACACACCTACTTCCTTTTTACTCAGACACATGCAAAAGACTCCTGTTTTACAGAGTTTCTTGCCTATGAGACGGTAGTTTCTAGAAAATCTTTCTGGAGCCCAGCCCTGTAAAACAGGGTGTACTGCAAGAAGCAAGAATCATTTCCATCTACCAGCATGTTTTCTGTCATCTGTTCCAATATCGTGATCCTCTTAATGTTCAGTAAGTAACATTTTCTTCTGAGTATTAATGACAGTTCATTTTTCCTAAAGTTAAAACGACCTTCATTCATCTGTCTTACCCTATAACAAAGCCATGTTATTTATTTCTAGAGAAGAGCGGTGGAGATTCCATAACTCAGACAGAAGGTCCAGTTACTCTCACGGTNGGTGCACCTCTGCTCCTGAACTGCACCTATCAGACCCTTTATTTAGAGCCTCTGCTTCTATGGTACGTGCAATATCTCAACAAAGCCCCTCGGCTACTCCTGAAGAGCTCCACAGACAACAAGAGGACAGAGCACCAAGGGTTCCACGCCACTCTCCATAAGGGCAGCAGCTCCTTCCACCTGCACAAGTCCTCAGTGCAGCTGGCAGACTCTGCCCTGTACTACTGTTGTGTGAGGGACACGGTGAGAGAGACTGCAGGGGAAGCTGCACACAAACCTGAGGGTGCAGGAAGGCTGGTGGGAGTGAGGGCTGTGTGCCTTCTCTCAATAGTGTTGCTTTAGCTTTTACAAGAACAGCAACAAATCTCAGANACCTGAAAGGTCATGAATTAAACTATTCTGAAGCAAGATAGGGTGGAAGTCAGTGTTCAATAGAACCAACATTGAGATCTACCAACTCAGTGCTCAGGCAGAAAGGCTGAACAGCCCTTCCCAGTGCAGGAGCTCTCACAGCAAACATGTCCAGGAAAACCCTGATTACAACTAATCATNGCCAAGATACATTACAAAACTAGCATTTGAAAACCCTCATGGATTTTGTATTCCTTTCTCATACAATTATGACCCAAATAAAGACATACAATATTTTATCTATGAATCCACTTCAGCCTTCACAACTGAGGCTCTTCCTGGTTCATGATGCAGAGTTCAACCTAACTCCCACCAACCTTCATTTCATGAGGCTGCTTAAGAGGCTGAGGTGTAAGACAACTCCCAGTGAGGTCCTGAGAGTCAGTCCTTCCATGTCCTCACTACATACTGCATGAGGATACAATCCCAGTTAGGAAATGCCATGTCAGGAAGTCCTTCCTCTTTATGGCAATTCTCCCCTGCCATCATCTGACCTTGACCTTGACCTTGTCTGATGTAGTCTTCACCTTGAGTTGTACTTGAATTCTCTGATAATTCTGAACAAGGAAGAAAGAGCGGGATTTTGATCAACCACAGGTTTAAACAAAACATTAAGCTGAAATATATCAGCATTCTATATTTTCTCTACTCTACAAGAAAGTGTGAAGACAAGGATGCCTCTCATAAGAGAAAGAGCTTGTCTGCATGTACACAGAGCAGTAAGATAAACACTGTGTCTTGGGATGAGGGAACCAAATGGAACAACAAACCCTGTTTCTGAGGCAACAATAAATATTAGATTGCGTTCTTATCATTGGCCTCATGAGTTCAGATGAGTGATGCATTAAGGAACCCACTGAGGTAAGAATGAAGAGATACAGAGTTTGAGCCTCCACTCTTCTTCCTTTGCAGNTTATTTTGGGTTTTATTCTTCCCCCACCCCATGATCCCTCCTTAACTGTGTTACCCTGCACTACAGTAGTGCAACCCCCATGAACTGCATCATCCACGTCCATTCTTTCATAATCTTACTAGAGTCAGACTCTGCATAGAAACTGGAGAGACCAGTGGGCCAGAAGGGAAGCTGAGTGTTTCTTCTTCCACTGGATATTCAGCTCTGGTGGTCCTGATGTGGACAACATCCCTCTTGACTACAGAGCATGTGAAGAAGATCTTTTTTCACAGCCCCAGCATCCTACCATATTATCTTCACCTCTTGTTCCCTCTGACTGAATGGTATAATGGCTTTTTGTGGTTATTAGGCAGTGCCTGCACATTCTGTCACCATTTTCTGAGATCCTGAATCCCACTCCCTGGCCTCCGCATGCCCCTCCAATCCTCTTCCCACTCCCTGGCCTCTACATGCCCCTCCAAATGCTCTTCTATTCCCATATGTGTAGCAGGGGTCCTATGTTGTTGTTCCCTTTATGGGGGAGGGGGCCAAGTAGGCTCGAAGTCAAAACACACAGACTCCGGGAGAATATCGAAACAACAAGCTCAGTTTACTCTGGAAGAGGCAAGCTTATATACCCTCCACCCCACCCTGGGGGAAGGTCTGATGAATATGCATCTGCTGGTGTGACATGGCTGCCTCTCATTGGTCCAGGTCGTCTCCAGCTCATGTTTCAGCTGCTGTTGCTAAGGCCCCTAGGCAGACCCAGACTGGCTCTCAGAATGTATCTTTTTTACTTGTTTGGGCCAGTTGGCCCTCAAGCCTCTCAGGGATGAGTCATCCCACACATGTGAACATGCCTGCTCTGCTCAGGACTACACAAGGAGCTGGAGGTGAAGGTGGAGTCCTGCTGTAGCTCACACAGGTTCTCTCAGCATTTTGTTTCTGTAAACCATGAATCACACATTTACAAAGACTGTTGTACTTGATTTGGCTTCTGCTATGATCCTGACTCTTAACCTCCTCACTCACTTGCCCATAGAATGTCTTCTACTGTGATTCAAAATTCTAATGCTGTGCAATTCTATGATCCCTGTCTTGTCCACATCTACTCTGTATTTTTCAAGGACTTTCATAGGCTGCATTCCAAACAGCTGTGTATCTAGCTGCGTGCCAACTATATTGTAGAAATCACGGGTGCAGGTTCCTTGTCTTATGTAGAAGACATAATCTCTCAGCGGATGCTGTGGTATTCTTACTCTTACCATCTTTCCAGCCCCTCTTTAGTGATGTTCCTTGAGCATTAGGTGTAGGGTTTGTGATGAGATTCATCAACTGGGACTGGGAACTCCACAATCAGTTGTTCTCTTCATTTTGACCAAGTGTGGATTTCTGTGATGGTCTCCATCTTTTGCAAAAAGAAGCTTCTTTGATGAGAGGTGAGTGCTACACTTACTGTGTGTATAAGGATAAGTACTAAGAATGCACTTAGAGATAATACAGGTTTGCTCTTTAAGACTTCATGTGCCTAACCAGCCACTGGTAGTTACTAGGTTTATAGTTCTGGGCATGAGTTCCTTCCCACTGAGTGAGTCATAAATCTGCTTAGACAGCTGGAGGTGTTGGTTACTGTCAAGAAGGAAGTGGCACTATTGCACCTTTGGGGATATTTTGTTTTGCTGGTCACTGTGGTCTGTAGGCTTCACATCAGGATAGAACTGTTGATTAATTTTCTACATTGGAAGCTTGAGTAGCACCTCCTGGTGCTATGAAAGTTATTCCTTAGGGAGAAATCTTCTAGGTCATGTCCAGCTTGATTCCTCCAAGTCCTGTGTTTGAAGTACATAGTATCTTCAGTAATAGGGATTTACCTTCAAATAGCCTGTATCGTTTTGGGAGTTGCTTGGGACTCTCTTGCTGCACACCTTGAAAGGGAATTTCCTATACTTAGTATTGGGGATTTTGTTAGATAGTATTATATGATGCTTGGAGGGAGTACTATCGCCCCAAGTGGCATAGCTTCAGTTAAACTATATATACATGTACACACACATACACACATGCACATACCACACACTCACTATATGTTATTTTAGGTATACATAAAATAATACTATTCCCTTAGGCTTTTAGGCTTTTCAAACATATATAAATCAATAAACACAATAAATCACATAAATGGACTTTAAGACAAAAATTATATGATCATCTCAACAGATGGAGAAAAAACTTTTTGGCAAAATCTAACATACCTTCATGATAAAAGTTTTAGAGGGTAAGATTGTAAGGAACATACCTCAATACAGTAAATGTTTTTCCTGAGTGATTGTCCTCTGAGCCAAACAATTGTCTCCTTGGGACATTTAGTTGTGCCTTCTTGCAAAATATGACCCCAGCTGCATTTGTTGACTTTGTATACCCTCCACATAGAGGGTTATGGATATTTATCATCATTTAAGGGGGGGGTGGTTACAAGTTGTTGTTGGTAATGGTCAGAAAAAAAGTGGAACAAAGGAGATTAGATTCAAGGATCTCTTTCTGAAAAAAAGGGGGGGTAATAGAAATGATAGGATAAAAGGGTAGATTATTGAATCTACTTTTAAACTAAAAAAAAGCAACTACTAGTCAAATATTTTACGGTATGGATTTTTGTATATTGAACACCCTATATGGTTGTCCAACACTATGTCCAATGATTTGTAAGCCCTAAAGACACTGAAGCTTTGTGAGACCTAGTTCAGTTTTTGCCAGACTTCTGACCTACAGAAATTGCAGAGTAATACATAGATATTTTTATAAGTTCCTAAATTTGTGATGATGTGTTACACAACAATGGGAAACACATATAGAGTTAATGAAGTGATTAATGAGTGTTCATGATACTTATGACCTATTACATCATAAGAATACTCAAAATGTAATGAAATGTTTTATAGACTTTCCCCCAATGTAACTATNTCTCTAAAATTATNCATAATGTTATCATAAGGCAACATAAATAAAAAAATTAATGATGCTGGATAGAAAAGCTGTGTTATCTGTCTTTTCTCTCCATTAAAAATGTTATAAATATGTTCTCACATGAATAGCTAGTGAGGAATTATGGAAACAAAAAGGAAATATAAAATCATGTCAATAAAATAAGTAATAACATTTCATAACTTTCTGAATTCTGTTTGTTGTATTGTCTCTTAAAATTTGTCATCTATTATGAATTTATTTTTTCCAAAATTTCCTGTGTGTCTATTTTCAACCCATAATTTGTATACTTTTCTTTATATGTATTATAATCTGAAAGATTTACAAAACACAAACCCTCCCCTGTACATGCTCATAAAGCTTTCTTTTCTTTTCTTTTTTTTAATTTAAGAAAAAATTTTATTCATTTTACGTACCAACCACAGATCCCCCTCTCATCCTTCCTTCCCCTCCCCCTCAGCCTTCCCCCCATCCCCACCCCCTCCTCCAAAAGGGTAAGGGTTCCAATGGGGAGTCAGCAAAGCCTGGTACATTCAGTTGATGCAGGACCAAGCCCCTCCCCCTTGCATCAAGGCTAACTTTAAACTGATAGCTGTGGAACCTGCATGTGACTCGATTAGGCCCTCTACATACAGGAGACAATTGTGTAGCTTGGTCTATTTGAGGGGTGTAGGAGAATTCCCACTGGGCTACACCTGGTCTGGCTCCAGAGAGTAGCACCTAGCCCTAATCCATCTTTGTTTCTTGGTTACCTTTTGTTTCTCTTGTCCTCCTATGTGAATCTTATGTCAGAGTCTCCCAAGGATACAAAGGCCTATGCAAAACTTGGTTCAGGAAACCCAGAAAACTGTGGTATCTGATGAATCGAAGAATTTGCACTTGGCATTGTATTCTTGGAGGCTTCATCCGGGTTGTTTTGAGCATATGAAAATAAACTGGCTAAACTGTAAATATAGAAAAAAATAAAGATGCCCTGGGCGAAGGAAAATGTTTCAGTCCTTAGAAACTGGANCCCCCTGCAGCCAAGAAAGGCTAGATTCATTCTTAAGGTGCCTCTGANTCTTCTTTCCACAGATCTGTGTGAACCCACACACCCATGCCCTGACAAATCAAACCAGAGGGGCCCCTGGCAATGGGATCAGGATCTATTCCTGGTGCATGAGCTGGCTTTCTGGAGTCCATTAGCTATGGTGAGACGCCTTACTCATAAAGCTCTGAAATTCAACCGTGGGAAGGACAGGAAGGATGATTGAGCGGTCCATATAATTGGGAACTTGTCCTTAATTTTCTATTAGACCCCTAGGGGGTGCTATTGCATAGGAGGTAAAGGCAGAACTCTTACTCAAAGGCGAGCTCTGACTTGAGGTTAGAGCTGTTTTGGTTGTAACAAGAAGTATCTCAAACCAGAAGCAGGCAGATGATCAGAAAGTGTCTCTTCCCAAGGGTCCCTTCACTGTCTGGAAGAGGATGAGTAAATCTCCTGTCCTTCTGTTAGACCCAAATTTAACCTATAATCCCCACCTGCCCAAGGACCAGGTAACTTCCTGGAAATCTGGGAATTGGTGTTCTTGGAAATGAACAACAAAGCCTCATGGGAAAGTACAGTGGTGTATGGGTTTTGCCCATAAAAGCTCCACTGACACGTGTCTCAAGACCATTTACCTGGACAGTTTCTAGGTGATGGTCCTAGCCATATTCCATCTTGGTCAGTATTTAGTATTTTTAATAAAAGCTTACTTAAATTCGGCCAAAATGATGGAACTGGTTTTTCTGGCAGATTTTATGACTAACAATCCCTCCTTAACCCGAGAGCCACCTGAGTCCAGATCTCTTAGTCATTAGATTCTATTTCCTGGAAATCATCCTGGAAGGAGAAGTAGGCTTCCTTGTTACTTGCACACCATGACCTTGTTGTGCNTCCTGAGGCTCAAAGTGCCCCTACTGCTCAGTGTCACTCTGCTTTAGTCCCTCATTCACAGAAAGAACTCTACTATTTCACGGTGAACAGAGACTCTCCTAGTGGCTGAGTAGCTCCACACAGCACTGATGCTACAGAAAGATGCACNAGGAGGTGCCCCCAGCCTGATGTCTGCATCTGTGCATCTGCAGCAGCCTCTCTAGAGCTGAGGGGCAGCTGCTCATCCCTTGTCCCTCTGTTTTTCATCTGGGTCCCCAGGGTGTGCTGAAGCTCACACCAGGAAGCCAGCCTGTCTTGGGCATGGAGGGCTTTCAGAATGATACAGGAAGAATGAAAATTCCTTCCACCTGGGGAAATCTTTCAATCGTGAAACTGTGGCAGCTGAGTGTTCCTCTGGCCTGAGTCACACAATGCAGAAATGAACAAAAATTACCTGAAACACGCAGAATAAGAGACCTCAGTTACTTTCAGAGAGTTGGCATGTTTTGTGAAGGCAAACAGTACAGAGAAAGTAGAATCCCAAAGCATTCTTAGCTCCTACAGGGACAGCTCTTAGTGGCCGCATGCTTTCTATTTTGCAAAGAAAGTTTCTGATTCATGAATTACATCGTTTCTATCCTAGAGTTAAAATTCTAGAGCAAATTAGGCTACAAAAGCCTTAACATGCTGGAGGAAGTTAATTGCTCCAATGTCATTTGAGGGGATGGGAAGATGGCCAGTAGGTAAAGTGCTTGCCTTGAAACAATGAGGACCTGAGTTCTGATTCCCAGCACACATATAAAAAGCCAGGCATGGTAGCACCTGTAATCCAAGTGCTGGGAGCAGAGATAGGTGGATCACTGTAGCTCACTGACAAGTTTAGCCCAAACTGCAAGTTCCAAGTTCAGAGACCCCATCTCTAAAGAAGACTATTGGGATCCAGTCCCTAATAGCCTTTTCCCAGAGTTCCAGAAGAGATGCTACCGGTGGCGAGGAAATTAATCTGAGGGATTCTCAAATAAATCTACATACATGAAACTCTTTAGTCCATTCACTTTACTCTTCTGAGTCAATTCTCTCTCTACACAGCTTCTATTCTGCTCACTTTGTTAGTATTTTGTTGGTATTTGCAGCGCTGCGGTTACTGAGCGAGAAAAGGTCAAGAGGCACGACAAAACCCAGTATCAGAGCTTTATTAGAAAGGGGGGGGGAACGGGACGGGACGGGACGGACACACGACGACGACGACGACGACACACACACACACGACAGAGAGAGAGAGAGAGAGAGAGAGAGAGAGAGAGAGAGACCGCACGTGGAGAGAGAGAGAGGAAGAGAGAGAGACAAGGAGAGGGAGGAAGAGGTGGGATTTCTCTTTGCACATGCGCGAAGTGCGAATGTGAAGCTACTTAGCTGGGGAGTGGCCAGGAATTCCAACACTCTTCCTTAGCTCCTTTCTTGCCTGATTTCTCTCTACATTTTTCTGCTGCTCCCTCTAAGTGCTATCTTAATTCCTTCATCTAGTTCTGCCCCATCTTGGTTCCCATCCATCTAGTTCTTCCCCATCTTAGTTCCTCTTCGTCTTTAGTTCCTCTCTTTATTCTTCGAAGTTCTCTCTCTCATTCTTCCTCCTCTAGTTCTTCCCCATCTCCTTAGTTCTTCCCATCTCCTCTTTCCCATCTCCTTAGTTCTTCCCATCTCCTCTTTCCCATCTCGTCCTCCTCCATCTGGTTCTTCCTCCTCTAGTTCTTCCCCATCTCCCATCTCGTTCTTCTGGTTCTCAACCTAGTCCCCCCATCTCTGAGGTTTACAGTTGTATACCCATGCAACAGCAATGCTCTGGCTAAGGCAAGGTCACCAGGCTTGAATTCCCTCAGGGTCAAAGGGAGGGGTGATAAGGTCTCCACAAAGAGCAGTAATTGTCAGTTATCATTTACAACCCAAAAGGGAAGTAACTAATGGGGAACAGAATCAACTGAAGGCTAAATACAGTTAATATCTAANCAAAGGGAATTTTATGTGCTCAAACTATATTCTTAGAAGTAGTTAGGTAAAGTGTTAAGAGTCTATCAGTGACAAGTGAAAATAAAACTCTTTTATTTTCCTTTGGCCCCTTATCTGTCCAAACTATCTCAGCTGCCGCTGTTTTCTGGCAGGGCAGGGAGTGCACTCGGTAGCTAGGCAACCTGAGTCACAGCTTGATGTACCTGGTAAGTAAAAAGTCTTTAGTTCTGAGTTAACTGATCTAGAACAGAGATAGCATTTGGAAGAAATTAGGTTAAGCTTAATTAGCACATCTGTCAGGCCTTCACAAACATAGTCTGGATGCTTAAATCTGTTCTAGAAAGTCTGGGAAGTATCTCAGATAAGATACTTTTGTCCAGAGAAGGTCTTGGCCGGATGTTGCTAATGACGATAATTACAGAAAGGTCTGAAATTAGGGGTCTGGCTGTGTTACTGCTGTCAGCACAGTTGGGGAAGNTTGTCCAAATATTCCAACAGAAATGGGGAGATTGTGCCCAATGAATGATCAAACACACTGTTCTAGGAATGGAAAAGCTACAATAGCGCACGAGAAATTCACAGCAGGAACAGCTAATATTCAAAAGCCAATATCACCAAGACTCCTTAATCCTTGGCTTTATCCTCTGGAAAGACTCTTGGCTTCTTCCAGGTATAGCTTTATCATAGTCAGCCAAATTCCTACTTCCTATTTTTGTATCCCACAGCATGTCTCAAAATAAGGAAAATGATAGAAGGAGACACCCAATGTCAACCTCTAGAATGTCTGCACCCACAGCTGAGTATATGGACACATGCACACAAACATACACACACACACACACACACACACACACACAAACACACATCAGAGAGAGAGAGAGAGAGTCATTTGAGACAGTGATTGGCCAACTAGCATGAAGTTGACTGTGAGTTATTTTTAGGCAAATCAGAGATTTGCTTTACATTATTAATTTTATCCCTCAAGCAATAAAGAAGCCCAGGACAATTGACAAACCATCTTTGTTGTAGGATATTTTGATATCACTTTGACACTCACGACTGGCAATAAAGTTAGCCTTGAATCAGAGGCCAGAGCTAGCTACTAGCTGACCAGAATTAGCCATAGAAGTTTTGGAGGATCCAAAACATATAGAAACATAGGAAGTAGTAGGGAGTGGCGTAGAAAAGTTGGCGGGCATTTTGAATCAAGGAAGGAGAGAGAGAGGAGGTCACTGGTTGCTTCTCCATTGCTTCTCTGATCAATTGGGTTTTTACCCTGATATTTGACTCCTGAGTTTTTATTAATAATAGAATAATTTACATAATCACTTCACACCTTATTTTCAAACTGCATTATCTCCATAGTATTCTACCTTGTCTCTTGACTTCAGCCATCTGAGTCTTCTGATAAAGAAGGATCCCTCCTCACTCACTGAAATGCCTGAAGCTAGAGAATTTGGTTAAGGCTGTCCTAACAGGGTGTAAATGACATCTTTATAGAAACCTATACTACAAAAGAAAAAAAACCTTACACAGTGAGCCTAATGAGCAGACATTTCTACTTAAACATAAAGGCTCCACAGTATCTCCTATGAAACCTTGGGTTGACTGGTCTGTGAGTGAGCTGTGCTTTCTTTCACCCACACACGTTACTTCTCTCTCTTTCCTTCTCACACTACCATTTAGGGAATGCTGAGGATTGATAGATCTTTGATCTATGCCCCTCAGACCCTTTTTCTTTCTCCTTTTAAGTTGGATTTTGCTAATTTCTGTTGAGTACCCATTAACAATTGATGGCTCCCTAATGGCCTTTACTTCCCTGCACCATCTTCCACAGTACCTATCACAAGCACTTGCAGCATTCTTGGACAGCCCATCTGGACTTCTGTCTTTGCTGCTAACCTGGTTTTTCTACTCCAATAAAAACAGAAGGAAGAGCCCACATTTTCCATTCTTCTTTCTTCCTACTCCATCTACAGTGGGTTCTCATTAGTGACCGGGGCAAGAACATAACCTAATCTTTCTGAGTGTTGGATGTGCATGTATGTGTTTTAGTGAACATTTACATGGGGATGCCAGAGGAGGATAACAGATGTCTTCCTTGGTCATTCTCCACACGTTTTTGGGAGAGAGTGTCTTAATGAACCTAAGTGTGCCATTTAGGTGAAGCAGGCTGGACAGCAATCTCCTGGGACTCATCTGACTCTGTCTCCCAGTGCTGGGATTACAGGCATGTGAGGCCATTACCAGCTTTTATACATGCATTAGGGGTTTGCAACCAGATTCCCATACTTTCACAGCCAGTGCTCATATTGAGCCATGTCCCCCACCCCTAAAATTATTTTCATGAAAATTTTCAAATCAACATTTTGTTTCATTCAAAATATTTAATATTACCTATTAAAACAGAAAGAAAAGTTGCAAAAACCAAAATATGAACATTTTCAATGAAAATTGAAAGTTCATATTCAAAACACTCAATTCTAGGTCACTGAAATATATAATTAGCATAACTTTTCTGAAATAGGGTCTTCACATGAAGCTGAGGCTAACCTTGAATTCACTACAATGAAGCCTGAACTGGCCTTAACTTGCTGCAGTCCTCCTGTTCCAGCCTCCCAAGTTTTGGGATTACAAGTATACACTGCCATGCCCTACAATATCACTCTTTATGCACATTAGTCAATGTATAAAAGCAATCCTAAGCAACTGTTGTGAATACTGTCCTGATTTGTGACCACCTTTCTGTGCTATAAATAGGTGCAGAAGTTAGAACTTCAGAGCCACAGGAAAATGAATGCAAGAATCTACAGTACCTACGCCATCTGAGAGGAAAGCTTGGGCCACCTAGTTACGTTTTCTTTTTCTTCCCTAAAGTTCATTCTAATTCAAATTCAAAATTAGAGTTTCCAGGTGTGCTGGCTAGTTCTGTGGCAACTTGACACAAACTACCATCATTTTGGAGAGGGAACCTCATTTGAGCAAATGTCCCCACCAGATAGGCCTATGGGCAAGTCTGTGAAGCATTTTCTTAATGAAGTGATTGATGTGGGTGGGCTCATCCCACACAGGGCAATGCCACCCTTGAGCACTTGGTCCTTGAGTGTATGCAAAAGCTGGCTGAGCAAGACATGGAGAGCAAACCAGAAAGCAGCACTTCTCCAAGGTCTCTGTATCAGTTCCTGCCTGCGAGTTTCTGCTCTGAGTTCTAGTTCTGACTTCCCTGGATNATGGAAAACAAGTTGTAAAATGAATAGACCCTTTCCTCCCCAAGTTGCCTTAGGTCATGATGTTTATCACAGCAATAGAAACACTAACTAAGACACCAGAGTAACCTGCAAAGATTCCTTATGTGCAAACTCAGTTTGCAGAGCAAGTACCTGGTATCTTGATATATAGAGGAATATTTTCTTTGAACCTGAAGGGTGGCTGTAGAGTAGTTGTGTGTGTGTGTGTGTGTGTGTGTGTGTGTGTGTGTGTGTGTGTGTGTGTGTGGTCCTGGAGCACTCGTACCAGCACCAAGACTAGTACTGTCCATATATTGCTTATTGTATTAAATAAAGACTTTGTGCTCAAAGACCACTCAATATCATTTCTGTGGCTCTCTTTTTCTGTATCTTTATCATTTTCATGAAAGACATGCAGAATTATGTATCCACTGATGACTGAGTTATATTCATGTCCTGTGAAAGAAGCTTGAAGCATTGCCTCTGTCTTGGTGCTCATGCGGTGTTTGTGGCATGCATTTATTATAAAATTTGGTAAAACTGCTTTGAATTTACACAAACATTGCTCTCCTCCACACTCAGCATCATAAGCTCTCTGAAAGAGGGTAATGACGTTGAATTCATTTTTTATCCCTCCAGGTCATANTCACATTTTTAAGTTCATAGGTAAGAATCAAAAGAATTGTTTTATCTCACTAAATTAAAGATACTTATTTGGGGCTGCTCTTGCAGTGGACACATCTGGCAGCTCACAACTGTATATAACTCCAGTTCCAGGGCATCTGATGCCCTCTTCTGATCTCTACACTGCATGCTATGGTGCACATACATATACTTAGGCATACACACATACAGTATATACATACACATAAAGCAAATACATATTTTTAAATTTTAAAAAAGTATGGACTTGTAGGAAAATAAAAGACATAAAGGGACTTCGGATCCCACCTAGGTCCTATGTAGAAATTGTATCTGAATTGGTCTCACTTTTTCCCCTTGCAATCCATAATTACTTGGGTAATTATTTATTTTTATCATATACAGAAGAAAGACTATTTACAAATATTTGGTATGTAACACAGCTGCCCTGGGATCTGAGGCTCTCCTTCAGCCTCCTGAATGCAGGACTACAGTATGTGCCATGGCCAAGCTTTGTGTATATTCTTGTAAACACAAACTCATTCATATCAGTAGGGTAGCATGTGATATTTCAATTCACATTGTTTAATGTTTAAATTGGGTTAAACATAACTATGTCCTTATGTTTTTAAGATTGAAAATTTAAACTTTTCTTCTAGCATTTGAAATTGGCAGTGTTTATTGTTAGTTATGGTCACCGCTGAGCAACATCACAAATCAGAAAGTTCCACTTCTTGAGTGTAGCAAAGTAGCTCTGACCAGCCTTCTGTCCTCAGCAGGCTCCCTTCTTAAAATAATAACCCTTACCAGAAAGTGTGGTTATTCTAGGAATGTCCCAATCCACATATTTTTCATATTAAAAAAGCTAAAGCCTCATTGAATGTATACCTTATAACATTTCCATTCTAGTTATCTTGTATGTCTGGAATGACTTTCACAGAATTAATTTAAAGACCAATAAAGACGTTAGTCTGGACATGCCTGTTTCTTGTGCATGTTCCATCTATAGGTTCTAGTTAGTACAGCCATTGAATGTCCCTCCTCGCCAGAGGCTCTTACACTCCATACAAACCCAGGGTCATGTCAAAATGCCCCCTCCCCACTGCACTCCACCCAGACTCAGCCAGGTCTGGTTTGGGAGGAGCTTCAGGCTCAGAAAGCTGGGAGGAAACTCTGCAGAGTCTGGCCTGGCAGGGTTCCTGGGTGGAGCTGACTGGTTGCAGAAGGAGGGACACTTCAACAGCCATCCTGACACTACAGGCCAGGGCTTTGTTCCTTGCTTCTGTCTCCAGCAGCCAGACAAGCACCATGAAGAGGCTGCTGTGCTCTCTGCTGGGGCTGCTGTGCACCCAAGTTTGCTGTGAGTCTGGCTGTCCACATTCAGGGGACAGAGAGGGTTCTGCTCAGCACATGGAGGGCTGGGGCAGCAGCTCAGGAGTCCTGCAGAGCTCCCACCTTCTCAGAGGACATGGAGGTGTGTTCAGGGTTCTGTGGATGCTCATTGATCCCCATCTGTGTCTCTTTCTCTGTTTCTAACCAGGGGTGAAAGGGCAACAAGTGAAGCAGAGTCCTGTGTCCTTGGTTCTGCAGGAGGGAGAGAGTGCAGAGATGCAGTGCAACTTTTCCACAGTTTTGAACAGTGTGCAGTGGTTTTACCAAAGTCCTGGGGGATGTCTGAGGAGCGTGTTTTCCAATCCTTCTGGAACAAAGCAGAGTAGACTAACATCCAAGACAGTCATTAAGGAATACCACAGCTCTCTGTACATTTCCTCCTCCCAGACCACAGACTCAGGTACTTTCTTCTGTGTTGTGAGAACACAGTGCTTCCCAGGCACCTGCAGCCAGTACACAAACCTTCAGCTGGGTAAGTGTAGCCCTTCCCAGTCACAAGACACCAGGAAGCCCCAGACTAGCTTTTGCATAATTTAATANTCCTTTCTTATGGTCACTTTTATCCACAGATACTTTTTTTCCTCTTGGGTTTGGGATTTTGGTCTTTATTTTCCCTCTTGGAATTGTTGCTGCTTGAGCACTACAGATTTCTAACTTAGATCGAGTAGAGGAACAAACAAGAGGACTGGAGTGAAATAAATATTCAATTGCAATGCCCTGGCTCACCAGGAGGCAAACACAAACAGATTGAAAAGCAAAGAAATTGGTTCACTTCAGCTGGGAGTCTCAATCATGTTCAGGTCTGCCTCACAAAAGTGTCCCCATGGATAAGGGTCAATCCAACTGTATAACCAGACCTACCAGTGCAGAAGGAGAAGTAAAACTTCACCAAATTCTCTCATGTGACACATCAGTAGGGTGTGACACTTCACATGCATGTTCCATACAAGTCCCATCATGCTCTTGAGCCATTGTGTGTGCCTAGGAGCTGGTCTATCCCAGAGCATGCATTGTGCATGCTTTAGAAATGTGCTCAGTTGCTACATGGGTCTGTCAGAGCTGGTTGCCTTGTGTTGTTGCTTGTCCCAGGTTTCCTTGTTATTCTGTTAAATTGTTATTGAAGGCAAACTGACTATTCCTCTCCACAATTCAATTAACTTCTGGNCCATATGTCTTTGGGTTTGTTGTTAGTTGCACACATGCTTATAACTTTAATAATTTCCTAGTGAATTTACCATATTTTTTCTAGTATTAAAAAGTCCCTCTTGTTTTTACCAACATTGGGATTTAAAGTATGTTCTGCATAAGGACAAAAGGCATGGCATAACAATGTATCTTAAGTTACTAGGAGCAAAGAGATCATGATGGGCTGGACAGATGGCACAGGGTATAAAGTGCTCACTGTACAAACATTAAGACCCAAACCCAGATCTCCAGCACCCATGTAAAAGCTGAGCATCCCCCTACAGTGGAGGGGATCATGGAGACAGGCAGATCCCAAAGGCTTGCTGGCCAGAGGGTAGCTGAAATGGTAAACTCCAGGTTCAGTGAGAAACCCTGTCTCAAAAAACAAGGCGAGAAGAGATCGTGGAAAATGTTCAGTATGTGCACACACAGATAGGTATGGGCACACACATACAAAGAGAGAGGGTAGGGGAAGATTGCCAGACACCAGCCTACCAGCCTCGTCCTCTGCTCCCTGGCAGAGGTGAGCAAGTTTTCTGGCTTGTGTCCCTGACATGACACACTGTCTTACCCAAGATCCAATAGCANTAAGACTAATCTGTCATAGACCAAAGTTTCTTAACTGTGAACCAAAGTAAGCTTGCTCTTTTAAAGGTTGATTATCTGAGATGTCTTGTTACAGTGACTAGAGCTGATTGTCACAGAAAGCCATCAAAATATAGAATTNACAATATCAAAACCCTGTTTGATTCTATTTCCTCCTTCCATGCATTNGAACATGAATNNAGTGAAAGAAGACCAAGTTCAAGGGGATCAGTAATTTATAAATTTGAATTATCCATAAATAAAACATCTCCTTTCTTTCTCAGAAATNTTTGCCCCTTCCTAAAATCCTTCCTTACACTCCCAAAGCACTGGGTAGTGGAATGGATGGCAGCCATGTTGGGAAGGTAGACCCATGACGTGGTCTTAGCAGATAGACCTGGCGGACAGGCAGAGTTTCTTGAAGCTTACTTCTCTCCCTCTTGAACAATTTTCTGGAGCCTTAGCTGCAGGTCTGGGCATCGGCTGCTGGTGCCTGGAGGAGCAAAGCCCTGCTGTTGGGTTGAGCCAGGCAGAGAAGTGGAGGAGTTTTCGTTTGCACAAATATGTGAAGACATACACAAACTCACTAGTGTGGTAGCACGGGAGTGTGGTTANTAAAGTAAATAAAAGAAGCTTAGTTTACTGAATGAACTATTTCCGATACATTTTCCATTTATGGTAAATTATTTCGTGAACAGCTAGTTATACATTCATGATAAAATACAAAGATGTACGGCCTCACTAAAAGTTGTTGGCAGATTCCTATAATTATACTCACAGGTTCACAAAAAAATCAAAACATAGCATACACAAGCATTTTTTCCATTTTAAATTTTATTTACTTATATTTTTTGAAATTTTCATACACTTGTACGATGTATTTTGTTCATATATATCCACCACTCCCTCACTCCTCCTTCCAATTCCCATCAGGACCTTCCAATACATGTCTCTCCCAACTTAGGACTTTTTTTTTAATAATTCACTGAGTCCGCACAGTACTGCCCACATGTGCATGGGTGTGTGGTAGTCACCTCCTGGAAAAGAGCAGACACTCTCCTTTCGTTGGGTATCGTTAGCTGCCAACAGCTCCTCAACAAGCCTTTGCAGGTTGTCACAGGTGCTGTGAGTGCATGTGTGCAATGGTCATGTCACATCCAGAGGGCAGCGTTTCACAGTGTTCTCTGCTCTTCTGTTCTTACAGTCTTCCTACTCCCTCCCCCACCGTGTTCCTTGAGTCTTAGAGGAGGTAGGATTGATACAGACTCCCAGCTGTAGCTGATCACTTAGAGTCATTTATTAAGCATTATTCAATTCATGTCTCTACATTAACCCACTGCAATAGGAAGCTTCTCTGACAGAGGCTGGAAGCAGCAAAAATTATGGTTAGAAATATTAATATTTAGAAGGTAGTTTGATAACCTGAACATTTAGCAAAATAGCATCAATAGGCTCTCCCTTGTGCCTATGACCTCCCTAGTCATGGCTTTTGGCTATGATTACAGTACCAGGCATGAATTCTGTCCTGTGGAGCAGGCTTTGAACCCAATCAGGAGAGAAATTAGTAGCCCTAATAAATCAGTGCATTGGTGGGCACATCTTTCCCGTTTGCCAGTTTTCTTAGTCAGTGTTCTATTGCTAGGAAGAGACACCATGACCACGGCAATTCCCTTCAGTACTGTTTAAAAGTGGTAAATACAGTGATTCAGTGGGATGTACAGATAGCAGCTTAATAGAAATAAAAGAGCTATTACAAGCAAAACAATGTGGGTCTGAATCTATTTTCTTAGACAAAAACCTCAGAAGTAAAATGTTGAGTTTAAACACGGGTGGCTCACATGTGGTTAGAGAAGGCATGTCTCATCTCACATGTGCATGCCAGACTTCACAGGAACCCTGCAGGAAAAGGAACCAGAGAGAAGCAAACTGACTCCAGTTTGATTTCCATTGGCTTGTTGGGGTCTTAAATTGGTCTAATTCTTACAGTATTTTATTCTTTATATCAGAGAACCATCTGTGTTTTCTGTTTGTTCCCACAGGATCCAGGGTGGTCCAGAAAGTAACTCAAGTCTAGGCACATCCAGGCAAGGAGGGGATATGGTCTTGGGGTTGCTCATAGGGAACAAAACAAATCAGCGCCCGTACAATAATCTTGGTACAAACGCCTTCCCAGCAGAGAGATTATTCTCCTCATTTGCTGGAATTCTTATGGCCAGAACAATAGTATAGCCATCCCTCAGTGTACATCCAGGAAGCAACTAAAACTATCAGCCTCACCATTTCAGCTCTGTGGCTGCAAGACTCAGTGGAGTACTCTGACACTCTCGGGGAACTGACATGTAGTGTTTAATAGTGTAGTGTTGAACAAATATCAGGAGCTGCCTAAAAGAAAGCCTCCTGCTGTGTAGGAGTCAGACGAGATGCATGCCTATAGACCCCACAAGGATGACAGTGGCTGTGGCAACGTGACCTCTGGTCTGGATCTGATGATGGAATTCTAATTTAGTTCCAATATGAGTTTCTAATTTTTTACAAAGGAAACAGAGATAGAGAATAATTTACCTTGGAATAATTCAGTTATTCCCATTTGAGTTGCTCCAAAGACTGGTCAAATAAAAATATCATTTTGAAATTTGGGGGTTTGACATACACACCTTCAACAAGTAACTTCTTACCCTAGAGTGCGAGATAGTCTTGAGTCGGTGCCTACACAGGTAGACAGCTGTGCTTGGACAGCTTTATACTGTGGATAATGGGATTAAACATTTGGGGAAAGGCTTTGTCTTCCAGAAAACTCTAACACCAATTAAAAATAGCTCCAAACAGTCTGCAGGGGACCAACCAAGGCCTTCTGCACCTGTGTAACAGTTGTGCAGCTTTGTCTGTTTCTAAGACTCCTAGCAGTGAGATCAGGACCTGTCCCTGGTGCTTAGCTGGATTTTGGGAACCTGTTCCCCATACTAGATTACCTCATCCAGCATTGATTCAGGGGGAGGAGCTCAGTCCTGCCCCAACTTGATGGGCCATGCTTTGTTCAAGCCCATGGGAGACCTGCCTCTTTCTGAATGGAGATGGAGGAGGAGTGGATGGGAAGGGGGCTAGGTCTAAAGTGGGGGGTGCGGATGGGGAGGGAATGAGAGGAGAAGAGGGAGGGAAAACTGTGGTCAGTATGTAAAATAAATGAAAAAATGTTAATTAAAAATATAGTTCCAAACAACACACTGTACTCCTGGTGACAGCCAAGCTGAGTACTTGGATTTAGGAGGCTCCTGATTCTCCTCATTTCTGGACTTCCGAGAATGTGAGTACAAAGCTGGCCTGTGGGTGCTGGGCCTTAGCTGGTGTCTTTGTGCTCTGACAGGCACCTGCGTGACTTAGAACTAGGGACTGTTGGGATCTCAGTGAGAANAGAGGCTGTGTGTCTATCTAAAGCTTGGAATGAGAGGAAAGGGAGGAACATTAGGACTCCTAACTTTGTCTCTCCAGGGAAGCCACAGCTGGTGAACACTGTTCACTTTGTGGTCAGGCTGAAGGTTGGAGAGCTGTCAAAAGTTGAGTAAATATTGGCAGTCACAGCCAGATTCATGGTATTTGTGTATTTGAGCACAGATACAATCCTAGTGTTTGGCTTCAGATAAGCCTCTCATGTCTCATCATGGATTAATTTACTAAGCTTATAGATTTTCAATATGAATCTTGTTGAACACTTCCTAAGACAGCAAACTCTGTCTTTTATCAGATATTATCCATTCTCAAATAAATCACACTGAAGGGCAAAGTGGTGTTTAAAATGCAATAAATTCCCAATCTAAGTATCGTAGCACTCTGAAGTTCTACCTCTCCCTCCCAAATTAATCACATTTCAGGGGTAGCTACTCTCTGCTGCCCAAGGGATCCTGCACCAGCTCTGTCAGAATACCAAGCAGGTCCATATTGACAAAGAAGAAACTGCCATCATGGTGTCCCCAGAACATTCTGAGTCTCCATTTGCTTACCTACAGAAACTGCAAGCCAAGACATTGGCTGCCTGTCAACACTGGAGCAGAAATTCAAGAAAGAGTGGACTTCAAACAGTTAAAAGCAGCCTCTATGGCACTCATTGCTATTTGTGTCCAGTAAGTGGGACCTTTCAGAGACTTTCTCCGTACTTGCTTTTCATTTTACCTTTTGGCCTTTTTGAGGTAATGAATTCGTTAAAATCATGAAATCAAATGGAAGATTCCAAACATATTTAACACAATAATAGCCCATCACAAAAATTCAGCCACCAATTTTGGTGGTGTTAATATCTACTAAGGGTTTGCACGAATACACACACACACACACACACACCTCAACACTCACAGGAGCATGCTTGGTGTATACAGATGCCACATTTTGTAGGGACAGATTCTAGCACTGTATCTCAAATATGCTTGGTGTGCTCACTATGAAGTGATTTTACAAATAAAAAAATACAGACTTTTAGAATTAGAACCAAATACCTTGAATCAACAGGGTAGAAAGTACAGTATCAGAGCAATCCTGGGACATGATCTCAGCAGCACAATTCTTTTGGGGAAAGGTGATATGATCAGGTGGCTTTATCATTTTAATAGATAATAAATAAAATTCAATGTTGAATTTTCAAAGAACATATTTTGATTCCTGCTACAATTTCATAAAACAGACAATCAAAAGATGAACATTTATCATTTGCGTTGGAGGTAGCTTTATTAGCTACAGAATTAAATGGGCTCTGAAGGCAGTAAAGACAGAGGAGGAGACACTGCCATCATTTTGGATGTAATTGCCTTTCACTGAGACAAAGACCTGTGAGTGTTTGATTTCTCATAAATTTGATTAGATTTTTTAATGAAAATGTGTATGTTAAATTAGTGGCCTGCAACTAGATTACAAGGAGAGTCCTTTATTCACGATTGTTGGGACATGGTCAAAGGAAGGATGCCTGGTGAACTGTGATAGAGGCTCCAGGGCCTTTTACTTGAAGTGTGTTTCATTTTCTGGATTGTTCTTGGACGTGATTTCATGCCTCCCATGGCAAACATTTGCATTCAATTTATAAGACATGTTCATTCTTATTAGATGTCAAAGCCCAATCTGGTCAATTGTACCCTAAATCTGGATATGGCCTTTTGCTTTGCCTTTGTGCTAATCTATAGTACGTGCCAGGCACTTGTGTTAAAACTAGTCTGTCTTGAAAAAGTTTTGGGAAAGAGCTGCTCTGTTAATATTTACTATATGTTTACTGATGTCTGTTTACATGTTTTTTTTTTTGATCATGCCTTTTTGAACTCAAATAACCTTCCTTGGATCATTGCTTTCTTTGTTTCATTCTTGTATAAAAAGTACACTGAAACTGAAATAAAGTTGTCTACAGCATTAGACTGTGGTCCGCCCCATTCTTTCAGGTCCTCAGATCCCAGGTCCAGTGGACACAGATCTGCACAGGTCGATAAATTCTACTTTAAATGTATCCCCCAAATTATCCCTCTGCATAACACAAAGGTATGTCATATAACTGTCAATGTTTCCCTCAGCTCCAGCCCTCAAAGCTAACAGCTTTCCTAATTCTGTTTTCAGTTACTAGCTGAGTTAATTACCAGGGAAAGTCAAGGAGATAAGCAACAGTTTGTGGTGAGCCATGCCTTTGCTTGTCGGTGTTCAATCCTGTGGCCTGTGAACCTAAGATGGTCCATTTCCTGGTTGGGGCACAGCATAAGAATTGAGTTAATACATATGCACACAGAACTCTCAGCCAAGGCAGAAAAGACATGTTTGTGCAAGATATGTAACACACATTGCACTCCTGCCCGCTGAGAGTGGTAATGTTTGTTTGTCTCTGGAATGATGACTCACATACAATTAGTGATATTAAGGCCTAGTCATTGCTCCCAGGCACGTGATGTTTCAAATAGACCTGGCAGAGCAACAGGGCTTGGAGAAAAGCAAACAGACTGCGCCTTCAGTTAGGTTTGTCTGTCATTTCTAAATGGACCTGCTTTTCACAGTATTTTATTCACTGCATCAAACCATCATCTGTTTTCTGATTGTTCTCACAGGATCTAGAAGGCACCTCAAGTCCCGCCAGACACATTCGAGCAGTGAAGAAGCCGTCACCCTGGTCTGTCTGCACAAGTCAGGATTTGTACCATCTTCCTTGACACAAACAATCCCAGGTGAGAAATTATTTTCCTAATCTGCCAAAGTTCTTTCAGTGAGAGTAGAAAGAGCAGCCACTGTTCTGTCTTCTCCCAGAAATCAGCTAACTCCAGGAGCCTCACCATTTAGTTCTACATCTAGAAGTTTCGCTGAACTATTTCTGTGCTCTCTGGGACTGCCACAATGTTTGAAGTGATAGTAAAACCTGGACAAAAACCCAGGAGCTCCCTAAAGCTAGGCTCTGCTGAAGGATCCTGGCTGAGCTGCACACCTGCAGATCCCAGACCAGAGGGCAGTGCTGTGGCTGCTTTATCTGTGGTCTGGATCAGAGGATATTTATGTGAAACTGTCTTCTTTGAAAACAGGTGGCAGGAGCAACTTCCTTCTAATATATTCTGTCTTGAATTTATGAATCTTAAGTAGATCGTACAGAACATGTGTAAAGATTTTTAAAGGTCAAAAATTATCCAGCCTTGATGTGAAGGTTTGTGCCTAGTCTTACTATATCTTGTTATGTCATGTTCGGTGGATATTACTGGGATGCTTGCTCTTTTCTGAAGGGAAACAGAGGAGGAGTGGGTCTAGGGGAGAGGAAAGGTGGGAGGAATGGGAGGAGTTAAAGGAGGGGAAACTGTGGCCAGGATGTATTGAAAACAAAAAAATAAAATTAAAATAAAACATATTAAATTGAAAAAAAATATCCCATAACAAAGTATCAGTTTCACTTAAAGATGCTCAAAGCACAGACCTGGGTGGAGCTGTCGGGATGCACAATGGGAGTCGTGTTCTTGCCCTCTTCCCACCAGGCAGCAAAGAAGTAGAACCATCATGAGTGATAAGAATAAGAGATTAATTGTAAGATTCGTAAGTCACATGATTTTTAGTTTGTGGGGAGTCTGTGCAAATTTGTTTTTCTTGCCCGAGTTTACCAAGAAGCAACTAGACTAACACCTGGGAAGGAAGGCTGGGTGATGACAAACACTTAGCTGAACTGTGACCAGTAAGGATGTAATAAGGACAGTTGCAGTCCACAAGGACAAACTTCCTTCAATATTTTTGGAGGATGACCTAAGAAGCAGTTACTTGGTATCAACGTATATGTGCACATGGTCTAAGACCAAGGGAAGCTACAGGAGGAGATGTAGTGGGAGGTGCGGGAGGCTTCAATAGAGAGCTGATAGGCTAAGCCGGTAGCTGAGTGACAGTATTCTCTTAACATGCACAAGGCCTTGAGCTCAGTCTCCATCTCTAGGGAATGAAAAGGAAAGAAAGGGAAAAAAAGGAGCTGATAAATTGATAGCCACATACATGAGCCCTGGAGTACCTGGACCCCAGGCCAATCTGCAGAGCCAACTCCTGATGGCTGCTGCCTCACACCCACCTTCTAATCTTGCACAGTTTCTCTCATGTTCAATCCTAACACAGAACCATACAGGGGAGCAAGTTCTGAGAAATGTTGCTAGGTGGTTGAGATGATACAGATTTACTACAGTGCTCACCAGCAAACTTGGCAATCCTCATGTACCTCCCTCAACAACACTTACAGTTCAAAAGAAGAAAATAGCAACATCAGTGTGGTGGTTTGAAAGAAAATGGCCCCCAAAGGGAGTGGCACTATTAGGAGGTGTAGCCTTGTTGGAGGAAGTGTGCCACTGTGGAGGCGGGCTTTGAGGTTTCATATGCTCAGGATACCACCCAGTGAGTCAGTTGACTTCCTGTTGCCTTTGAGTCAAGAAGTAGGACTCTCAGCTCCAGCCCCCCATCTGCCACCATGCTCCCCATCCTGATGATAATGGACTGAACCTCTGAAACTGTAAGTGAACCACCTCAATTAAATGTTTTTATTTATAAGAGTTGC
>LZPO01117354.1:1908-18063 GCA_001675575.1 Neotoma lepida
AACTGTGAACTCTGGGTGATATGGTATGTCCCTGTAGCCCCATTAGTTCTGACAGATGCCTCCATTCTCTGAAAGGTGCGGACAGTGGTGGAGGCTGTGCATTGACGGATATAAAAGAATATGTGAACTGTGTGAATAAGTTTGCTATTATTCTACAGTTTCTCTAAAATATGAACTGCATTAAGGAAAACAGGTTCACCCTCATCTTCCTCTAGCATGTATAGAAAATTATACACTTTATAAAAGCAAATAAAATTGACTGAGAATTTTTGCTCTGGGAGCCAGGCGTGGTGGTGCATGCCTTTAATCTCAGCACTCAGGAGGCAGAGGCAGGCGGATCGCTGTGAATTCTAGGCCAGCCTGGTCAACAAAGCAAGTTCCAGGACAGCTAGGGCTACACAGAGAAATCCTGTCTCGAAAAACAAACAAGTAAATTAAAGGAAAAAAATGTGTTCAACTTTAGTATCATTAAGATAGTGAAATGAGAGAAGAGATTACATCTCAGCAGATACACAGAGAGCTTCAGCTGATTAAATGCACAGTAACCAATATAGTTTTATAGATACCGTGAACACTCAATGCAGGACCAAGGTGTACTCACGGGTGGCACTTCTCCCTAACATATGGTGTTCGGACTTGAAACTTTAAGGGAATTTCTTTACATTCTATTTGGAATTTTGTAGGTTAGGTTGAGTAGAAGTTAAACTATTCTCAGTCTGCAAAGACAAAAAAAAAATCAACACAATGTAATCAAAATTATGCTTTAATTTCCTGTGGTGCTAAACTAGTTTCCCCAGAGAAATGGAGGCAACAGTAATTAGAAAATGCTCTCTGGCACACATTTNCTCCTTCTTCTGGGTTTGGAAAACAGGCAAACCATGGTGACCATCAGTAACTCTCTTGCTCCCGTGTCCCGCAGAAGGAAATAGCTTAATGGGAAGGTGTAGGGCTGACTGGGAGATTTAGAACTCCATCAGGATGAGAGAGCTCTGGGTTGCTTTACTTCAGCAACTCAACAGTGGAGCTGCTGATGTAATCAGGTCATGATTTAGGAGCTTTGAGCGCCAGACAGACCCTTGGCCAATCACTTCATTCCACAAGAAACACCTGATGATAATCATCTCTTACCTTGAAGCAAGATAGGAGAGAGAGAGAGGCAAGTGACATATCACTACCANTGTGTGTCAGAATATAGTAACCCAATTTATGGGCCTCCTTTTGTTTTATTTTACTGAAATTCAGAAAGCCCCATGCAATTGGATTGGGCAGACAGATTAGGGAGACACAAAAGAGCTAAATGTGGTCTACAGAAGCCCAGAGGCCATACTGTGACTTGCNCAGAAGCGGACTAGCTAACAGAAGGTCACTGTGTTCTTCTGAGTTCTTATTTTCACCTACAGTGTTCCAAGGCCAATAAAGCCGTACACTTTCTCAGCACATCTGTAAGAGGGTGCAAACATCAACATGTCGTTCCTTCTAGAAAGCCAAAGCCAATCATGCAGAACCAGGTCTCTGGTGGAGAAAAGGTCTGGAACCAGTGCCAGCAGAGCNTGCGAACTGCATAACCTTGCTTACCTCATGCAACCTTTTAAGANTTACNNGCTCATCTATAAAATGAAGGGATTGAACAGTACATTGTCTTATGCGTTTGGAAGAGCTACAGTTCTACATTTATCTTACTATGTGTCCTTGTAGCTACAAAAACCATATCAAAATTTCCTAGGGTGTTAAGAGTATTGGAAAGGGTTTTTATTTCTATAATTGTGTGTTCATTGGTACAAGCTGATAATGGTTCTCAAGTTGCTGCCTTTTGTATTTGTTTTCAGAAATTAAAATTCCTTGAATTTGGAGATCTCTTGATGTCTACTTGGCTAATTACCCCCCAAATATCTAGCCAGGTCCTTTGCACATTAACATTTTCACCACAAAACAGATTGATCAATGATCATTTAAATCTTCTTTTGCCAAAGTATTGGATTATAAGAAAATTACACTTCCATTAATGTTTGCCTCCTCCTCATCAGTTTTTAGTGTATATTCCAGTGCCTAAGATGTCCCATAGATGCACAATATAAATGATTTGGTACCTTTATTAATTTTTTAAATTAGAGAAATTTCATAAAAGCAATACTGGAGATGTAGTATTTACTCAAACATCACCTGCAATACTTACAAACCCTCCCTCNCTTCCTCACCCCAGACACCCACACAATGCATGCTCTTTCTGCCATGCTTGAACTAAAATTCTTATCAACTAGATCATAGGAAAGACAGAGCATCTAATGACATCTTCACACTCTCACTCGGGGAGTCTGGTGATCCCCAATGCCACCAGTGTTCATTCTGCTAATGGCTCTATCCTTCCCAGGACTGTACACAAAAACATGCTCCAACTGTCGTCGGGACATAATGTTCAATTCTCTGAACAAGCCTGTCAAGTTTCAAATGTTAATAGAATTAGCTATGATAAAATGTAACCCTGACAAAGGTCCCTTNAGTAAGCTGGGGTTTGAAAAAACAAAACAAAACAAAAAGTGGGTAAAGAAAGGTCCCTAAACACAAGAGATTTGGAATAAGTCATTTTAATCCACCCAAGAAATTCAGACATAATAGCAATGATCCACCACCACTACATTCCCCAACATGAATATGACACAGTGCTTGAGGGAAAGTTTCTGGTTGTTTGGAGGTAAAGGTAAGCCCNGCCGATGGGGTGGGGGAAATGTGAAGGCAGACAGTACAGATGTGGCTACAGCTTAGATCCAGATAAGGCTGCCCCACTAGGCCTGCTGCAGACGAGCAGCCATTCCTCCAATGATGCTTCACAGTTCACTGTTACAAGCCACAGGGCTTTTCGGGGCCTTTTGTCATTAGACACAGGTCAGAGGACTTCATGGGACTTCTGAATTGCAAGTGGCCACACAGGACATGAGGTCTACACAGCCCCATCTACCAAGTTGCAGACGCTCTGCCTAAGAGGCGTGGCGTGAGTGATTGTCACCTTGCCTCTTCAGTGTAGCCAATGGTGAGCGTCACATGGTTTAGGCTTCAATCACTACACGTAGTCCCTATGGGAAGCACAGAAAAATCCCCGTAGGTCATAAAATAGTGTAGGAACAGATAAGTCTGAATAAAAAATGAACGACAGAAAGAAGCATTGATTTTTATCTTTATAAGAAAGTGTATTTTTAATTATTGGAGATGCATATAAAAAGTGCACATTTTAACCTCCTTTGTTCATGTATTTTGTTTATGTTTGACTTGAGTCNCCCTGTCTAAAACAAGTCATTTTTGTGACAGTTTCCAAGAGCTTTTTTGATTTCCCCAAGGCCTGCTTTAATCNCTCGATGCTGAAATCTCATTCTTCTGATGTGNCTGTATCATCANTATCCTTGTTGATTTCCATCCACCATGTCTAACTAGCCTACATCTATCTTTAGAGTCGAGCAGTCCGTCCATATCTCTTCAATNTCATGAAACTCTGCAAATTTTGCAAAAATTTCCTTTCAAACTGTCCTTCCTTGGCAAGGAGTGAAATGAGAATATTTACACTTTTACTCTTCCATATAGGAGTGTGGTGATATTTTATTTGTCTTCCCTAATAAAATTTATCTGAGGGTCAGAGGAAAAACGGGGCTGCCAGCCACTAGTAGAAAAACAATAGCCATGCAAGTTAGCACACGCCCTTAATCCATTTGGTTCTCTGTGACTCCAAGGTCACATGGGGAACTAGCAGTAGGAGGTGGTGGCACACGCCTTTAATCCCAGCATCAACCTTAGAGTTCTGAAGATCCATGCAGACAAGGCAGGAAGTGATGTAGCTTGGTGCGGATAGGAAATTAGTTAGTTCATCTTACATAGGAGACTGACTGAATAAGGCTGGCAGATAAAGTTAAAAATCAGGTAACATGTTTATGAGATTCATTTCTAAAATAGCCAGTTCATGCCAGCAAGATGTGTGTGTGAAAAGGTGCCTGCCCTTTAAGCCTCGTGGCCCGAGTTCAATCCCTAGAATCCATATAAAGGTAGAAGGAGAGAACTGACTTTACCAAGTTGTTCTCTGACATACACACACGAACACACAATTAACAAATAAAATAAGACTTAAAATTAAACAGAATACCTAATTCCTTAGTGAACTGCTCTCATAGTATGAGAATTTTTTGTAACTAATTTATCAGACAATTTTTGTAACGTGACCACTACTTTACTCTTTTCAAAATATTCATGAGGTGTATTTCGTGTTTGCCTTTAAATTTTATTTTTTTATCTTTGAGTGTCAGTGTGTGTGTATGCATGTATGTGCATGTGTGTGTGTGTGCCCGCATATGTGTGGTACGTAGGCATGTGGAATGCACATGCCATTACAAGTGTGCAGAGGTCAGAGAGAAACTGTGTGGAGTGGGCCCTCTCCTTCCACCTTTACAGGGGTTCCTGAGATTGGAGTCGGGAAAATTCTTTTACCTGCTGAGTCATCTCAGCAGCCCTGTGTTTGTAAAATGCATCAAAGAGAGTGTAAAGGAAATTAATATATAAATTATATTCATCCTAAATATATATATATATATAAGAAGTCACAAAATGATCAGAAGTTTGTTGAATAGCTATGGCCAAAGGGTTTATTCTTTCTCCCTTAAGACAAGCCATGATAAAGGGGGAGGAAAATTAAAAGTCCTTGTCTCAGCATCTGTTGTTATTTAACAATATTCTCCAAACTTAGAAACCTGAGAACATGCAGTTCTTATCTTCCAGCCCCTGTGGGTCAGGAGTCCTGGCTACGCTTGTGGGGTTTTCTGCTCAGACTCTCANCAGGATGCAGTTGAGAGACTGGATTCTCATCAGCAACCCAGCTGAAGAAGGGTCCACACTTCTGGGCTCACTAAGGATGCAAGCAGAAACTAGTTTGTGGAAGAAGGACCAGAAGCTTCAGTTCTGTGTTGGTCATCGGCTACGGGCTGCCTTGGTTTGTATAGGGACTGGTACCTCAAAGCCAGCAAAGGAGAAAGAGATGAAGACGTGGCCCCATGAATGCAGTTGCTACAACTTAATGCAACACAACCACACAGTTCCATGCATGTAATTGCATGGATCCTGTCGTGCTGGTTGGAAGGAAGGCACAGGTCCTGTCTACACAGAGGGAAGAGGGCCACACCAAGGCAGCATTACAAGAAGGCAGGGTGCACACTTGACTAACTGCCTGCAACATTTACCAATTATAACTTCCAGCACATCTATTACTAGTGAAAAGGATGATCCTATTTATTTGAAAAGCCTGANAAAAACAATCTCCACTCTACATTTTCCTTGTTTCATCCTCAGTAATGAGCATGGGTTCTTTTGATGTACTCTTTTATCGTGAAAATAAGGCATGCATTTGCCAAGGAGTACAGATAAGTTCCTTTTCATAAAACATGTCCTCATTATTCAGTCGAAACAGAATCTAGGTGTCAAGGTCAAGTATCCTCAGGCCTTGGTAAGAGGTTGGAAGCTGCTGAGAAAAAAGCATGGCATTGTCTCAGCCCAGGGTTTTCAGTGAGGGACACTCCAGCCTCTANCACAAGGCATCGCTGCCACATCTTGTACTTGGCTCAAATCCGGGACCTCTATTCCTGATGGTCCCCGAGATAACATACTCTCCCAGCTTTGTGGTGGTAAGGCAATTAGCTCATTTTCATTGAAAATTCACAAATCTCACTTTTTTCTATGTGCTTTAGTACATTATATAACCAGTCGTGTGGACNGAAGATGATAAGACGGTAACAGGAGTAATGCTGATGTCCCAGTACAAGGCTTACAGGGACTGCCCAAGGCTGTGCTTAGAAAGCCTTGGTAGGTGTGAAGCTTGCATTCTTGACATGGAACTCCCCCCACAAAATTTAAAAGCAAACCACTTATTTTCTAACCGACCGATAAGCAGGAGTTAAATTGTATGGTTAATACAAACACCTCAGGTCTCTGTGGTTTTTACATTTTTAAAACACTTTCATAGTTATTATCTCATTTTATGTAAGTAGAAATAAAAGAGTCAATTTCTACCAAGTCTTTTCTTTTAGACCACCCACCAGATCCCAAATCATGACATAGAGACTTATTATTAGTGTTGAATGCTTGACCTACCTTACGCATGTTTCTGGGTACCTCTTTTAACTTAAATTAATCTGTTTCTCTTTATCTACCTTTTGGCCTTGGGGCTTTTTCACTTTTCTTACTTTCTTGCTGTCTCTGTCGGGCTGGCTGATGGCTACCTGGCTTCTGGTCCCAGGTGTCTCCCTCATTCTCTCCTCCTCCTCCTCCTTCTGTTTCTCTCTTCTCTTTTTTTTTTCTCCCTCTCGAGCCTAGATTTCTCCTCCTATTTATGCTCTCTTCCTGCCAGGCCTGCCTATCCATTCTCCTGTTGGCCATTCAGCTTTTTACTAGACAAATCAGGTGCCTTAGGCAGGCAAGGTGAAACAGATGCAACACGTCTTTACATAACTAAACACACATCCTTACCTCGTTAAACAAATGCAGTGTTAACAAAGGCAACACACCTGTACACGGTTAAAGTAATATTCTGCAGCATAAACGAATGTAACCCATCTTTGCCTAGTTAAAATAATATTCTACATCATCAACCTGTACCTAGTGGCTCCAACCTGTAGTTTCAACTTCTCCGGAGGTAAAGCAGAAGGAACATGGGGGCAGCCTGGGCTACAGAGTCAGTTCAAGGTCAAACTGGGAACTTAGTGAGACCCTGTCACAAAATCAAGAACTATAAAAATGCTTCAAGTGTTTCTCAGTAGTAGAAGACTTGCCTAGCATGTTCAAAAACCTGATGTGGATTTCCAGTGTGCGCACACGCGCGCGCGCACACATACCCCAAGCAGTCTTTCTTCAACCACTTTCAGCCTGCCTTTTATTACAGGCAATAAGTTTTGTGTCTTTTTTAAAAACAGAAATTAATAGCATGTCATCAGTCATTAGTGCCCATCTCTGTGCTCAGCCGAGGAAGCCCTGAGAGGCACTCTGTTACTACCATTGCTCTGCCTTTGAACGCCTCTGAAGAGCTCCCTGTTATTTTGTCTTTTACTTAGAAGTTGCAGTTGTTTTCAAATGTTTTGTATTTAATTTGCTAGAGAAACCTGTATTAGTCAGTTTTCAGTTATGATGACAAAATACTTGAGATCATCAACTTAAATGGAGGGGAACGATTTGTTTTAGCTTCAAGTTGCAATCTGTCACCACTTGCCCCCATTGCTTTGGGCCTGTGAGGGAGAGAACAGCATGTTGGCAAAGACAGAGAGAAGAATGTGCTGGATCTTTAGACCTTCTCTGAGGGCACATCCCCAAGGACCTGACTTCCAAGGAGGTCACATCCCTTCAAGGTATCACCCCATCCCAGAAGCACACCAGGTTGGTGGCCAAAGCCTTCAGTATATAGGTCTTTGTGGGATATTGAAGATTCCTCATGAAGGGAAGGGATGTCACTGTTATTTGTATTTGGGGTCACTCCCACAATGCTTCCTTAATACTTGTGTTTAGAAAAGCAACCAAAGAATACCAAAGATACTCTGATAACCAACTGTTAACAGAAGAATCTTAGTTGTCTCTAAAAAGCGTCACCCATTTCCCCCATATTCCTGACAAGCTAAAGACGGGCTCCCCACACACACACACACACACCACTTAAAGGCACATTCTCCTTTTAATCTTCAGAACCAGGGGATGCTACTTTATATGGCAAAGGGATGAATATTACCTTCTATAGTTTATGTCTGATGAACCTAAGGATCTTGAGAGGAGGCATACATCCTGGGTTATGCAGCTGGGTCCTAAATGCTACTNATGAGATAGAGTTCTGAGACAGAAGAAAAGGAGTAAAGGTATCTGGAGGCAGACTAGCCACAAGTCAAGGGATGCCAATCACTACCAAAAGCTCTGAGGTGGTCTGGGACCAGATTCTCCCTTATCGTCCCTAAGAAGACACAGTGCAGCTGACCCTTTGATTTCAACTCCAAGAAACTGATTTATATTTTAATGTTTCTATTATTTGGGGACAAAAAGAGAAAAAAATATTATCTTAAGTTACCCAGTTTGTAGTGCTTTGTTACTGTCACAGGAAACTAATACACAAAACTCCAGTCCTTATCTTTCTAGTGATAGTTCCAAATTATTAGTATTAAAGAATTCATCAAGCATCATTATTTTCAGACCATGTGACCCTACAGCCATAAAAAGAAGCAAACAGATAACACTACAATTGATGTTCAGGTCAGAGCACTTGAAAGCAAAATGCACCTGAAGTCCTATAGGATTCTGTCACCCTTAGCAGAGCTTTGAGGAAAAGTCAAATTCCCAGAGGAAGCCACCTGCTATACCTCCCTAATCTTCATTGCCACACCATGGGGTCAGTGTATTTACCTGAAAGAGGTAGAAAATGNATCTCAAAGAGGCTGTTCCTTGTTCAGAGGCAAATGACTCATTTCCCATGTGTCCGAGCTATTCTGCACACCTGACATAGGCTGGAGAAAGGCTATCTCACTGCTGAAGTCAAACTCAACTAGAATTATAATTACATATAGTCATATTTCGCACATATTGTGTCAGATTCCATTTTAATCATGTTATATTCATTCACATTTTAGCCTCTGCCACAACCTACAAAGACGCCCTGATGTGATGCCTGTGAATATATATGATGCCTGTGAAGGTATACACGGCTTTCCATGGCAGAAGGACTGTGCTTGAGACAAGACCCTGAGATCAGGAAGATTACTGTGGCTTTTCCAGATGGACTCCCTTCAAAGGTTTATGAGGTGAAGAGAGCAGGAAGGCAAAGTCAGAAGATGTCACTAAGGTAGCTGACTGCCAGAGTCAAGAAGACTTGAGAATGTTCTTCATGGACCAATGATGAAGGAGGTGCCTCACAACAAGGAATGCAGAGATGGGGGCTAGAAAGGGCAAGGTCTCTTCTGGAGTGTTGTGGAATATTATTATAAAGTATGTTACTTTTGTTTATGTTGCATTTGCTTAACTCTGTGAAGCTNTGTTACTGTGCCTGTCTAAAACATCTGATAAAGAGCTGAATGGCCAATAGTGAGGCAGGAGAAAGGATAGGCAGGGCTGGAAGGCAGAGAGAAGATACAGAAGGAGAAATTTAGGAGGAAAAGGAGGAAGAACAAGGAGAGAAAGACTTTAGGGATCAGCCACCCATCTACACAGCCAGCCACCCATCTACACAGCCAGCCACCCATCTACACAGCCAGCCAGCCATCTACACAGCCAGCCACCCATCTACACAGCTAGTCACAGAGTAAGAGAGAGAGTAAGGTATACAGAAGTAAGAAAAGGAAAAAGCCCAGAGGCAAAAGATAGATGGGATAATTTAAGAAAAGCTGGCAAGAAACAAGCCAAGTTAAGGCCGGGCATTTATAATTAGGAATAAGCCTCCACATGTGATTTATTTGGGAGCTGGGTGGCAGCCCCCCAAAAGAGCAAAAACAACCAACAATACAGGAGCTTTAGGGGGAACAGGGTCATGCCTTTGGTTTTGCGTGATAAAAATCTATTTCACACTTCTGACCACTAGAACTGAAGGGCCATTCACGTTTATCCCTCCACTAAGCTTGTAGTCATGTGCTGTAGCAGCACTGTGAAACTTCAATCATCGCACATTTGTTTTATGAATGAAGCACACACTTGGAAAGCTAAAATAGTGTCCTAATACATCACACGGTCACTAAATGATGGCTCTAGGATTCAAAGTCAGGTGTCTACTCCAGAGTCCAGGGCAAGCCCCCTCTTTGCCTGTTCCATCTGACTGTCCCTCCTCCTTCTCATCTTATATTTCAGTGCCCGGTTACTGGTACTCATTTTACAGGATTATTTAAATTACGTTATTCATGGTCTATATAAGTAAACCAAAACATATTTTACNTAATGTGATTTCTAAACTTGATTTCAAAACTGGAGTCTCTTTTTCAGACTCTCATATAAGAAATCAAAGCGGCTTTGTTTATATGAAGAGGGTGAGGTATGGGAAAGAACTGTGAGAGCCAAAGTTATGTCTTAAGTTTTAATTACTGTGCCTAAGAGATTCAAAAAACAAAAATGCCTTTAACCCATAAGTCCCTTGTCCAAGAACAGATACTTCCTGAAGTGCTGGAGGCTGTTGCTCATAGAACAAACCACAAGTGTCCACTTCCCTACAGTGGTTGGTTGACGCAAGTGTACCCGATGTGTTTGAGGACTGGACCTGTCCAGAGTCCATTATTCCAACCAATATAATTAAACCTTGCTTCAAATTTGGCTCAAAATTGTGGTAGTAGTCTTATTCTCACCCGGTGGGACTGAGAGAACACTCTAGCCTCCTTCCCCACCTGACCGCCTCTCCCAGCCCAAGGACCCTAGTCAGAGGTCTTGGAAAAATGCAAAATTCTCCCTCCATGAGAAGTACTTCTGAGTCTCTCTGCCACCAAACTACCCGGGAGCCAGCCACCTCGACAGGTCCAGACATGCCCAGTAAGCTGCTGTTTTACCTCCACAAGGTCAAATCTCTCTGCTTTTCCAACAATGTTGATCAGTTCCCACTGAGTTTTTCACACTAGCATTATGTTAATGATATTGATGTTTTCAAGGACCTTCACATACCTTACACTAGCACTTTCTCTCAAGAATGACAAGAGGAACAATGAGCTGACACTGTCACTCCAAGTCTCAAAATGCCANGAGTTGACCCTATCAGGTTTCCTGGGTATGTTTCAAAATTAGGACAGCTAATGAGTATCTGCTTTTGTGTGACCCTAGCTACATTTCAAAGCAAGTATTCGGCCTTCCATTTGCGGTTTTAAAACTAGAGAAAGAGACAGAGAGAGACAGAGACAGAGAGAGACAGAGACATGGAGAGAGACATAGAGAGAGACAGAGAGGACATGACTTTGACATGCTCACATAGCTGCTGTGATCTGACCAATCCAATGTCTCTGAAATGCACATGTGCCTTTAAGACTGGACACAAGGACGTACACCANGGCCACTAGGAAGAGCACATTCTAAANTCTAAACCTTCCTCACTTGCCAAGTTAATTAAACATGGAAGCTTCGGCTCCTCACATACCAAAAACAAGATACCAGTCCTTATCAGCGGGCTGCAGTGATCAGCTAGCAAACTGTTGATGCCAGGCTGCCGGAGAAGAGATACTCCACGCATGCTTACAGCTGCGACTGTTTCTAGAAATGCGAACTGTAAGTGTGACTTTCCTCAGTCTTCACGAATCCTTGATCTAGGCAGACTCCTATTCAGAGNAAGTTTAGAACGTGAAAGAGGAGATGAGTTGTGAATGGAGACTAGGTACTTCTGAGACTCACTGTGGACCCTTCTCAAGCCCTGTTTACTGCCACTGAATTATTTGCAGGCCTAGAACATATGAGGTCACTTTCATCGTCAAGCTGTGTCCAGGTCCATCCTGAAATTATCTTCCTCAGACCATGAGGAAGAGACCTCATGATTTCCTGCAATAATTGACTGAATGACAGTCTTGGATGGACCCACAGTTATGAGCACAGATTTTTTGAGGAGGAGTTAAAAGCCTAATAGAAGATCAAATATGACATGATTATTTCACTGTCCTGGTACATCTCAAGACCTATGTGAAGTCTCAAATGCAACAGTCATGCATCCCTGCAGTTAGTAATGCCACCTATAGCTCACCATTTCTGAGTGCTTAGTGGGAATCCAGGGGGAGAAAAACCAAGACCCTCTCCTACTACAGAAGGTACTTGTCTCCACAGGCCTTCTCTGGCTCCCACACTTCCTGTGCCTTTATCTACAGCCCTTTTATATGAGTCTGCTCCTAGTTAATGGGACCTTTCAGGCAGTGACATAGTGGCAATTACATTAGCATGTGCTTCTATACATCTTTTAAAATAGGCCACAGCTCTTGGAGTAGAAATGTCATTAGAAGAACCCCCTAGCCGCCCCCATGCGCAGACACTANCACCACTTTCCCTCCAATCGATTTCACTAAATTTAGAAAGAAAATACAAGGGCATTTTTCTTCCTGCTCATGAATCTCTGTTTTAAACACACATACCTTTTAACCTGTAAACAATGGAACAGGGAGAGGCTGTGCATTAGGAAGATGAGAGGACTGGCATTGACATGACCGCGGCATTGACATGACCGCCTCCATTAATAAGGGGGATTAACAGCTGGCAGCAGTGTGCTCTGGTCCTTCTTCCCTTGTGCTCACATTCCCAGGCTTGAAATGAGTAACATCATTAATAGGCCTCATTTGCAAGCTGGCAGCAGGCTGTCCCACCAAAAGCAAGAGTGATGATTAGTTTATTTGAAGGAGGAGACAACGTAGTGCTCACAATTTGGTTAGCCAGGCCATCAGAGAAGCAGGCTGATCTTCCAAAGAAAACAGGGTGCATGCACTTTGCTTATTTCTCTCAAAGTTCTTCTGTCAAATGGAAGGAGAAGAGGGAATGAACGCTTCTGTCTAAATGATGGCTGCTGTCAGAGGCTGAGTCGGGAATCCTCTCCAGTGTGCACCAAAGTCACCAGAACCTGTCACTCCTAAGCATGTAGCTTGTGTGCAGAAAAATAAGAGAGGCTGGAGACGCAGCAAGGACCCGGGAAGGAAGTGCATATGAAGAAGCTCACAATTTTTAAAGTCGATAAAAGGTCATGGAAAAGAACACATCTGTGCATGGGCTTCAGGGAAAACTAGCTTGCTGAAGTGCTGGAGCGAGCAGACGAAAGAAGGTCTGTAGGGAGGAAGGCATCAGCTGCAATGTCCAGCCCTCCCTGAGGTGAACATCAGCAGGAGAGCAGAAGAAAAAGACCAAACGCTTAAAACTTTCTAATCGTGGAGGAGGCATGAGGGATGGTGGCTCCTGCTTTCAGCTTGGGCTATGTGATAACATGGACAGTGACTCCAGCAGGAGAAGATCATGGGAGTAAGAAAGGCCATGAGTTCATCCTTTTCAGAACAGCAGGAGTGAGGCACCTGGACAGCGAGATGGCTTGGCTGGTAAAGGCATTCGCCGTTAAGACCAGCACCAGAGTTTGATTCCCCACATNCTGGAAGGAAGGGCAGAACAGACTCCAGAAAGAAAGTTGTGTTTACTCTTCAGTCTTTTCTTCTCTTGTCTTCTCTTTTCTCCTCCCCTCCTCAAATACAGCAAAAAAATGTAAGTGTGGCTAGGAGAATTTAGTAACCTGGGACTCCCATTTGCTTTGGGGACACACACACACACACACACACACACACACACACACCCTCAGTAGCCTAGTCCCTTGCATGTACTATGCACACATTCCCCTCTCCAAACAATGCACCTATAAAGCTAAGAACCCTCTCTACTCCACACTGCAGCAGCTACAGGCTCTTCCAACTCTTAACAACGGTATTTTCTTCCGTGTCCCAGGAATGACAAAATGTAGAGTTTCTGTTCAGGTGTATTCTCAGCGCATTCNGATATATAGAGAANAGAAGGGCANACCTGGCCAGAACTAGTTTTGGGCCCATGTACAGTAAGGCAAAACTATTTCTTCTAGTTGTCTTTTAGGGTGAATCCTCTATTTACTATTTTACCTCTATGTATACTTGGGCGTGCATATGATTAAAATCTGATGCATTATGGAAATGCATGGTAGGAAAAATGAATGAATGACCTAATCTAGCAATCAAACTATGCCAGATTCTCCTTTTCTCAAACTCTACAAGAAGTCACCCCACCCCATGATCAGGGCCCTTGAGAATCTCCACTCAGGCTACCCACAGTCAATACTGGCAATGTNCCCCTCTCGAATCTGTACTATTACCTAAAGCCACATAAAATTATCTTGCTTCTTTTGAAATATCTGTGAGAGCCCTTATTTTTGTATTTCTTTGGTAACAGGCCAAGAACCTGGAAACATCTGGCCCCAGATCTGGAATACAAGTTACAATCCTATGCTGGTTAGAGTATGCCTCCCCCCCCCTTTCAGACAGGGTTCATGTATCCCACCCTCAAACTCCCAGGATGATCTTGAGCTTCTGACCTTCCTGTGTCCCTCTCAGCAGTGCATGCTGAGATACAACATGAGCGACCATNCCAGGTTTTAGGCAGTACTAGAGCTCAAAGCCAAGGCTTCATGCTTGCTGGGTAGGCCTACAGCACCCATCCTAAAAACTTTCAAAATGTTTCAAATGTTTCTGAGTGCAAAGGCTTATGGGTAATGGGGAAAAGAGTTAGCAGACAGACGAGGTTGAGACATCAACATTGCACTAATGAGACAGCGCTCTGCCTGCCTTGAGTGGACACAGGAGATACACAAGTCTGATTAGACAAGCATCCTGCCTGGGGCAGAGACCCGGCACAATCACTCAAGCATGGGAACAAATCAACTCAGACATAATAGAGCCAAGGAATTTGATTGGGAACATTTGGGGTCAAGCAGCGGGGTGAAGTGACAGCTGAGGACATACAAGGGCAGTGCTTCACCTGATGAAGGGTGGAGTGTGCTTTGGATGGATAAAAACAGGTGAGCAAGACAGGTGAGTCTGGTTTGGTAATAGTGATGAGTGGGCAAGAGAGAAAATGCAAGAGGTCAACGGCNGAGGCGCTGCTGAGGAAAACAGGATGACCAAACTAAGCTTAAGGATCACAGCACTGTCAGAGTCAAATACCGGGTTCAGAGAGGAGGGCCATCCNAATGGATAAAGCCAATTTTAAACTTAGCAGAGGACCAGCATTTCAAAGGGCATGCCGGTGCAGGCAGAGGCCATCAGCTGCCTCTGTTAAAAACACCACAAGAGCTCTAATGCAGATCAGAGCGAACGGTTTATAGCGCACAGCGAAGAGACTCTAAGTGCCTGTTGCCACAATGAGAATTACTGTAATATGACTATTGCCGTGAAAGGAAATTATACTAATTTGGATTTAATCCCCAACTGACTTGTATCTGGGGTAACATTACAAAAAGATACTTAGAAAAAAGTAGAACTTCCGTTTGCTGAAATACAAGAATCAGCCCATTTGCTGTTCACAAGTAATAGACAATTGGGATTGTTTATGAGGCAAAACTGTCAAAAAATCAGTGGCCCTAGTGGACCTGTCAGAGGCAAGGCTGAAAGTTGCACAAAGATCCTGTGTCGTCTGGGTACGAGGTCAACCTGTCACAGACTCAATTCTGAGATGAGGGTTTTCGAAGGACTTAATTCTTCAACTTAATTGCATGNAATATTCATCTGCGAGTATANTTTAAATATACAACTGCATTTACACAATAATGCCTCAGTTCATGCATATATGTATGAAATGAAGAGGAACATACAAGAAACACCTGAAGAACTCAACTCAATTAGCTACTCCATTCAGCAGCTATCTGGCAGGAGGAGGAATGGAGGAGGGCAGCCCCCAGAATGAACAAACAGGCTTCAGAGGAAAAAGGAATTCATAACACAAGGGGATCTCAGAAGAACAAAGACAATGGCCTGCAGAGGCAGCTCACNTATGAGAACACATACCTCATATCTGGTTAGATGGTAAGGAAGGGGGCAAAGTTCAGTTTCNGACCTGCATTTGCTCAATAGAAGGAACACCATATGTCAAGTGGTGTTAACAGAGAGCCATGTGGATTNCCATTCCCTGTACTTCTATCCCAATCTTCTTTTNTCTTTGTTACAAACCATCTCTGTGTGGGCAAGAAAGTCCAACAGCANGTAGCAAATGTAATCTAGAAGGTTGAAATTCACACAACTTCATCCATGACTAAAATGGCAAATTANTCTAATTTAGACATTTTTATTCCCAGGATTTGATCTTGCATGCTTTTTCCCATTCAAGCCCCATNAGCAGCTCAGGTTGCAGCTACTCAAGCACAGAGGATAAAGGCCCTTCCATCTAATTAAATGAAAATCTCTACTACCTGGACATTTAAAATAATAACAGCATCAATGATAATAATAACAAGCTCCTGATATTGATTGCCCACTGAAGCAGACATGAAGGACACTTAATCTCCAAAGTCATTATTTCAAATAGGAAAGAATGAAGGTTATTCTTATTAAGGAACAATAATTAGCTTCAAATTTGGGGTGGTGGCATTTAGTTACTAATGAGACTGTGAGAATGTAGCATCTCTCTAAGGTTAATCTGTGGAGGTATGACTAGGAACTAATGTGA
>LZPO01117354.1:27556-53627 GCA_001675575.1 Neotoma lepida
GGAAATTCATCATCTTTACAAAAGTATATATGATTGGCTTAAATCAAGAAAGAGGCCAAGGTTTGCCTGGGGTACCTAGTTACCCCTCTCAAAAAGTTAAACCTGGATTAGTGAGACAGTGCCATTATAAAGGGACTTGGGTAAGNCCAGCAACCTCAGTTCAATTATTAATCCCAAAATGGAAGCGGAGATTCAACTCTATGAACTGGTCCTCTGACCTCCACAGGTGCACTGTGGCATGTGCAACAACTCATACACATCACACACACACACACACGCACTCAATAATAATAATTTAAAATTTTTAAGTTAAATCTGAATGTCAATGAAATGAAATGTCATTTACAATGAACTACATTAGAGAATAATCTCTTAGCATGCTAACGTTTAGGTGACCTTGTAAATTACTCCAAACAAGAACAAAAATGATGTTACACACAATATATGAATGACATATATGATATTATATCCACTAAAGATATCTGAATTATTTCAAGTCAGTATAAATTAACATAAGTTTGATAGATGTATATTTTGATAAATAGAACCTATTTTTCAAATGCCAATTAAATAGAGATATCAACTCTAATTATTTTGAAACATTTACTTGTTGCATTATTAATGAGAAATCTGGGCCAATTCCCATGAATTTCTCCTAATGCCCAAAGTTATAAAATGATTCCATTTATAATTCAAAGCCTGGAGTCACTGCNAGTAAAACAGTTTTACTGTTAAATATTGCAAATCATTAGTGCTATCAGTATATTTGCCTTTGGAGAATAGACTCACAACCTAACACAGACTGATCTCCATTTACTGCCAGCATAAAAAGCGAGAAAAACATGCCATGCTAGCAGAACACACCTTAACCCTCTCAGGCAACTTCTCTCGTCATAGTTCCCTTAATAGCAGGGACTGTAAAATACAACCAANTTGCCCTCTGCTTAGAGTTCACGTGTCNTGTATTAAATGTGTGTGTACAGGGCAGCAGGGTAGGAGGTACTATGACCNGGAGAATTCCCAAGCAAGCACAAGAGGAGTCAGTATAGGAATGACAGGAAAAGGAGGTTCTAAGTCTCTCAGTNGCTGTGGAGCTTGGGAATCTTGAGGATGCTCAGAGTTCTGTAAACATCTTTGAGTCTTCCTCACATGGGCANGATTTTTTTTTTCCTTTGTCATTACCTGTCAGCTGCAAGTGACATATCTAATACTTGGCTTTGTTCCTGGAACAAATGTAAAAGTCATCCCTCAAATGAATGATAGAGTACCTGTGGCAGGGCAAACTGTTTGACTGAACTTCATTTTTGAAATTTATCAGGTGTTTTCCTCCTTACATAATCAAAAGCTCAAGTAGCTGACGGGACAGATTTAATAACGCTGCTTTTAAGCAACAATTAAAGCTGCTGCTACAGACGAGTTCTATGTCTTTACAAATGTCAACTCAATTTCAATGAATCTGTGCTTCCCCTCAAAAGCTCTAACAACGCATCTATGAAAAGATAAAATATTTAAATGTCTTTTTCTCACTTCTGCAAACCACAGGCCCAAGTAAAACCCCCATGTGAACTACACATCTTCCATTAACTCTTAAACCAACAACCACTAACATGTCTTATCNTAACAGAAATCAACAAATTAATGTGTAAAGACCTTGTTACCAGGAGGGGGCTGGAGCCAATTTAACTATGTGCAGTTCAATTGAATAGGAGATAATTTAACAACCATGAAAAGAATTGCTTCTTGTCAAAAATATGTTTAAACTTATACACAGTAATCTTAAAAAATAGATACTAAAATGTAGGTTATTTTCTCAGTCACAGAATTATTTAAAAGCCTGTCTGTTAGGGTACATAAACAATGATGGATCATTTTACTCTCTTAGTGTTGACAGGCAAAAGGGGGGAAATTAAGCAAGAGAGAATCCATGTATGGATTATTTATTGAGCATTTGCTCTATGTCAGATGCTGCACAGAGGAAATATAAATAAAATACAGTTTGTGCCCTTAACNTACAGCCTTGTAGGGGGCAGGCTACATCTAATCAGGNTACATTACAATGAAAATATACCATGAGAGAAACACAGAAAAGAACTGCTCAGGCCAAACTGTGGTAGGGTCAGGGGTAGGCAGGGAAGATCCCCAGAGAGCAGAAAGTGCAGGACTAAAACTACAAGGGGACAGATGTCAGAGTAAACCCGAGACCTTTGAATGACTAGTTACAAAGCATGTAGACAAGAATGGTAGGGCTGGAACTTGACATACACTGCCTCACGGAGAGCTTGGAGGAACCTAACAAGGCTTTTTGAGTTGATCCGGCCCACTCTAAGAACCATTGGAATATTTCCAGAAGAATTTATTAATAACCCCAGAGGTCATTAATTGCCTTCACTAAGTGAGAAGTAGCATGCATATATATATGATATATCACTGAATCCATAGGACAGTCCTAGATGTTTTTCCAAGTCTAATATGTCATGGTTAAGGAATGGAGATTAGGGGAAACTGAGTGATTAAAAATATGTAGGTAGTCAGTGATAAGTCTCAAATCAAAAGACCTCCTACATAAGTTGCAGTTTTTCCCTTNCTCAACAACTGTGAAGAAAAAGAAAGGGAAATTATATGCACACTGGNATACATACAAGCCAAATTTTATAACCAATGCATGGATGTTCTTATAATTTACNAGTAGAGCCATGTNGTTGAAACAAGAAGGATGTCTGTGATGGGAACATGGTTATCTATTCTACACACTAAGCAGGAACCATGGAGATGCTGTGGAAGACTTCACTGTGGATTACTAGCCCATGGCTCTTCCTTAACCAAAACTGCTTGTTCTTCAATCACAGTATNCATTTGTGTCAACATCACACCAGCATCACCATTTGAAGTGATGTTTTCAGGCTGGTCTCCTTTTTTGTATGAGCAGGTAAGGAGGAGGGTGGTGGTCTGTCCAAGGGAGAAACTGCACAGATATTAATATGATGCTCAAAACTGTTAATGAGTCAACAGTTAACAAGTCTGGGTTGGGAGTGTGGGCTTTCTCTGGTGCCACTATCCTCAGCAGGCCGTTGATGGCCTCCAAGGGCCTGAAAGAAAGTGGGTTCAAAATTAACCTTAAGAGTATTGTATCCATAGGGCCTACATGGGTTTGCACCAGATTCTCTGTGTGTATAATATAGTTTCTAGCTCATTATTTTTATGGGACTCCTGACTATGAGAAGGAATGGGTTTCTGACTCTTTTGCCTGTTCTTGGGACTCTTTTCCTCCTGTTGGGTTGCCNTGTCCAACTTCTACATGATAGTTTTTGCTTCATCTTATTANAATTTATTTTATCACATATGGCTGTTATCTCTTCGAAGCCTGTTCTTTTCTAATGAGAGACANAAGCAGGGGAATGGGAAACTGTAATCAGGATATATTACATGAGAAAAGAATATTTTCAATAAAAGAAAACAAAAGAGTGTTGCACCCAGTATCAAGCAGGATAAAAAATGTATGTCCCTGTGTTTGTTCTGTGCCTGTAACCCTGCTGCAGGGGTGCACACCGTATTCCCACTCCATAGGTGAGAAAACCACAGATCATGAAGAGGATGCATAGGTACTCAGGGAGTTTGTGAATGTCAGACTTGAGGTTCATGAATCCAAGCCAGTTGATTCATGTCTCCTTTGCTTCAGAAATGTAAAACATAATTGATACTATATATACATTCATAGGTCAAAGCATTTACAAGGAATTAGAGAAAGCTGTCATTTCTACATGCTTCTAGAAGGAAGATGTAGTGTAGATTATCTCATCATTCTAAGAGGGCAAAAAGAAAAAGCCATTTTCTCATTGTTTTCCAGTGTCAATAACCAACTATAATATATGAAGAACAGTATGCTAGAGGCATGAATGGAATGACCCAGAATTTAGTTGCTATAGCCACATTCCTCAGAGTGGGTTCTGAGGCAAACTAGTTTCATGAGCTATCCATTGTTTCAGTAAGTGAGTGAATCACTAAATATTTTATTCCCTTCATGTAGGCTCCTAATGCCCTCAAGCATACAAAAGATTTGATGTCTTGTAATGTAAAGTAAGTTAAATTCACTTTTTTCAAAATAATAAAGAGCACAAAAGCAAATTAGATAAAAAGATCNGTGATAAAGTATTAGGAAACTTTACAGTTTTTAAAATCAATTCCAATAGATTAAATCAAAAGTTAAACTAAAATATGGATTTTTATGTGATTTCTCAATGTTATAAAGAAAAATCATTTTCAGGTTAAAAAAANCATAATGATCACAGGTGTTTTGCCTGGTCGGTGGCAGCCAGGATTTGAAANGAGTGTTTAAATCTTGATGTACTTAAGTTGCTTGAAATATAGGGTTCAGAAGCACTATGGAGGTCACAGCTAGTTTTGGACAGAAATAGTTCCAGGACTGATATGACTATCCAATACAGATACAGAAATGAATAGTGAAGCCCTGTATGCCTTGCACTTTCCATCCAAGAACTAGACGATGAAGGTTTATAAGTGAACACAACATGGCTCCCGACTTAAAGGAGCTCAGGCACTGAGGGTGGCGTGGACATTATAGTCACATAAATTCAACATAGAGAAATACAAGAACAGCCCATCACAGAAAGCAGAAGCGCAGGCCTCAGTGGACTGAATAGCAGAGACTTGAGCTAGTCCTGACGGATAAGTTTAAGTTCCTGGAGTAGGCAAGGATCAGTGGTCCCTGCAGAGAGAGGGAATATCAGTGTGGAACACAAGAGTAGCAGACTGCACGGTGCATTCATTCATGAGTTCCTCAGGACCTCAGTCTTGCAGGAGCATCGGGTCTGTGTGGAAACACTCTCAGGCCCCTTCCTCTACCTTCCTCGTGTGTGTGGTGTTCTCTTTGAGGGGGAAGGCCATACATCTTTTCCCTTTNAGCATTATGAAGTAATTCAGTATGTTAAAGGGATGGATGTTCTGTGTGGTTAAATGATGTGGTTGATGGGAGACTGCGCTACAGAAGAGGGTATTGTCACTCTAATTTTCAGAACGGTCNGTGTGTTCTTATCTAAACAAAGCCTGATATATTTTATGATGCCCTGCTCTCTGTTTCTTTATGATTATTTGCTTTCATCCCCATTGTGTTTCTTAACTCTAAGACAAGCATGTCTAAGCCATTAAAATGAAAATAACTCTACTATATGAAGTACTCCAGAACTTTTCCTAAAATTACCAGCCACTCAGACTGATCTGGGGTTTCCTGGCTTTTTTGTTTGGGGGGGATGGGGGAGGATCTCATGAAGACNGTAGCTACTAAAGCTCCCCCCTAATGGAATTACTGGCGGTGTTTACTGGTCTTCTGGCAAATATTTCATTCCCCAATGGAGAAATATGTTTAAAATAAAATGATCACCAGCCNGTTTTGGAAAGTGCTTCAAGACTGAACACAAGCCATGGAAGCTCCGTTCCTACCTCTCTATAAAGAAAATCCTGTACTCCGAGAAGCCAGAACGATGAGAATAAAAGACACTTGTGGTCTTAGGGGTTGAGTATGAGGGATGTTCTTACAGGAATGGAGGAAATTGCAGAAAAAGATCTAGTGTTTTTGGCATTTGTCTCCTTTGTTGTTGACTATAGGGAAATTGTGTTGTTAGGGTTTAAGTTTGTAAAAATGAGATGANCCTATATTGATGAGTTATTGGTACAGACATCATGCCAATGTCCTTATGTGCATGGGTATCCTAAAACAGGCCACTTCCCTGAAGAAAACTCTCTGTAGCCAGCAGCCTTCAACAGCCAATACTCTTTGCCAAACGTCGGGTTTTGTGAGCCNCCTCTCCCTTCTACGCTGGAATTTTGACTAGAAGGAAAGCCATTTTTTAAAAATTCTAGAATACTGAATATATCAAACTGTCTGGAAACAGCAAAACAAAGCATAAAAGACTAAATATTTCTGGCAATACTGTGAAAAAAATACTAACATATGCCATGACTGCCACACAGATCAATTAGTTATTGTACCACTGGTGCAGGACCCTTTGTTCCCACAAGAAACATGTTCATTTCTGACAACTAAGTATGTCTCTGAGTCACTTATTCAAATTGCAATGGCCAGTTCTGCTTCCAGACACACTATAAGTAACAATACAACAGGAAAAACACTCAGAAAATGCTTTTCTTGGAGGAATAAAGGGCTACCATCAGCAGTTCTAAGGACAGATCACGGGGGAGGCCCAAGCTTCTTGGAGGCCACATATGAGAAAGCTTAGGCTTTGAAGGTTAACGCAGGTGTGAAGTATTACGTCATCCTTTATGGTGGGTGATGTAAATGATTTTGTAAGGGCTTTGTCCTCTGGGTGGCCACACCTAGTAGACAAGTCATGACCTGTGAGCTTCTGCACAATGCATCCAAGCACACATGTGCCCTTATGATCCCTCTGTTTGCACTTAACCTCGCTGAATATATAGCTCTTAATATGCTGCCCATTCCCCTGACTATAATAAGCTCCCTGACAGATGGTAGTCTCAATTTTACACCTTTGTGACCCAAGCCATAGGCGGGCACACTGCTTGACACACCCTAAGCTCTGAAAATCTGCTTGAAATGAAAGGAAGAAAAATGAATCAGTGACCACTAATTCTCAAGTCCATTTGTGTATCAACCCCATGAGAATCTTATTACAGTGCACATTCTGATACCTAGAGTCTGGGGTGGGTCTCACGAAATGGAACTTCTGCAAAGCATCAGCGAGACCCATGCTACTAGGCCTACACTCTGCGTAACCAAGTGTCATTATTACAATATTACATAAAGCGGTATCGGTGGGTGGGTAGCTGTTTTGGGGGGTTACATTATTCAGTGCCCATCCATGCCCTCTCCTCAACACAAACATGCAAGGCAAGGGTGCTGATGATACAACCCATGTGGAGATGTTTTGCTAATATGTTTTTGTGTTATTAGGACAAGCTATTAAACAAGCTCCACCACTAATAGGCACAAAAATAAAAAGGTCCTTAAGGAGCCATCATCATCTTGATACACTTCTAGGATGGTAATGATACATAATGACATTCTGGCATATCATACAGATGAATAAGCCACCAAGAGGAAATGCTCTGTATCTCCAAAAGAACCCTGGTTTCTCCATTGTAACATTAGCAGTTCATAAACACTCACGATAGAATTAGCAAATGAGAACAAAGTAATCACACAGAGATACGAAAAGGCCGTAATGAAACCCATTCATTTGTATGCTAACTTAAAAAATTAATTTGAAAAATGTGCACGCTAGAAATGCACCCAGCCATGGTTCCAAGAGCAGTCTGCCATCTGGTGACCGTGCAGCGCCATCTGCTGGCCAGCTGCTGGTGTACAGGAGAAAACCACAAGTTGCCCCCTGGGAAACATAACATCAAACTTTCTGCAGCTTTTCAGATTTTCACGTACTAAAGCTAGAGACTGGTATAATGGGTTGTTGGGAAAAAACGAAAATTTTTATGGCCTGCATTCCCCTTTGCCTAAGAAAGCAGAAGAGTTTTACACAAATAAGCACTTTGGCACAGGACTCGTTGCTGAGGTCCCACAAGATAAGAATAACAAAGAGCTGTTTCTGCTTCAAAAATAAAATTATTCTGGGGATGACGTGAGTTATCTTGTGTCTTCATTAATAAATTATCAGTGCACACTATTTTACAGCAAACTTACACAAAAATATTGAATAAACCAAACACAATGTGTAAATACCTCACACCTTGTTCACTTGTAAACCTAAATTCCTTTTGAATCACAAAACTGGTCAGAATTCTTTGTACCAAGTAACAAGAACAGTAAATGGGAGAAATATAGGTGTATGTAAGTCCTCCTCATTGNTATCTTACAAGAAGAAAGCAACTTGGGGTATCCTGGTAATGGTACAATTTTGAAATGATTTATTGGTTTCCCTCATCAGCACTCTGCCTAGTTCCAAGGGTGTTTCATTTAGGTCTTAAACAGCCTTCAATTTTAAACGAAGTTAAGCAGATGTATGACTTAGCAATGATTGGGACCAGGACATATCTGTTCTGGGATATGAAGAAAAAGATAAGTAACCAAGTCCTTTCTAGAAACTTTCTATGGAAGAGCTCCAAGAGCCTAACATTCCCTTCAATGAACCCAGAGTGGCTGTATCGAGAATTCCTGAGGTCCAGGAGTGGAGAGTATGAATAAAATATGGATCAATAATGTATCTTATAGGTACTTTAGAGGGACATTAAGTGAATTGCCATAGGCTGCGGCATCCTAATGGTGAGGGGGGAAAAGGAACCCAGGACTGCCAGAGTCTAGCGGAAAACACCTTAAGCACTTGCTTGCAGCGATTCCATTGTGGGGGCCAATTTCATAATTAATTTAAACAGCTTTCTGGGGCATATTAAATATGTAAGCTATAGTGGTTTCCTCGAAAAGGAGCAAACAGCGCCTGTACTTTCATGAGTGGACGTAAGTATAGAACAACAAAGCATCAGGAAAGCCACTTAGAAGGAAATGGCAGCTGAGCGAGGNGGAGAGGGCAGGGGAGGACACTTGGGCTTGTAGGATCCCTTGGCATTCTGGGAAAACTGATCTTTCTCTCCAACTGTCAAGTCCCCTCCTCCTCTAGGCCTTGCCCTTCCCAGAAGGGGGGTTTCTCTTTTTAAAATGCCATGAGCTGAGGGAGTCTGGAGGCTTAGCTGTAGTAGAAGCACTACTACATTCCAGACTCCATTTCCAGGAGTGGATAGGGCAGTGTGGCCTTGCCATTCTGCATCCCTAAGACAGTGGTTCTCAACCTTCCTAATACGCCCTTACTATGGCTCCCCATGTTGTGGTTACCCCCCAACCATAAAATTATTTTCGTTGCTACTTCATGACTGTAATTTTGCANGGTCATGAATTGTTATGTAAATATATGNGTTCTCCGAAGGTCTTAAAATATAGAATGCAGTGGCAAGATAGAAATGTCACATGCAAACAGCACAGGTGAGTGTGGCTNGGAAAAGGCGCTGGGTAGGTATTATATCTGAGCAAGCCAGGGAAAAGGAGAATGTTTTTATTATATTTGCTAAAATCCCAAACTAAACTATGGTCCTACCCACTTGAGCCAACTAAACTACAGCTCACTTTATTTCTCTTATCCTGTTTTCTAACAAATTAAGGTCGTGTTCTTTAAATTCCTTATTTTTGAGCCTCTATGCCTGTCACTCATTCCCACATGCATTCACTAAACAAATATTTATGAAGACTGATTGTAAATCATGTACCATTCTAGGTGCTAAGAACATAGCAGATTAGGAGATAATCAAGTCCTTGTTCTGGTGAGATGATTTCTAGAAAGGTAAGACAGCCAATCAGTAAATATCACAAATTAATAATTCATAAGAAAGAAAAAAAAAGATAAGGACATGGGGGGAGGGCAAGGCAGGTGTGCATTTAAGTCACCAGGGCAACTGCTGCTGATGAGATGACACCTGACAGCCGCGGGGAGAGAGCAGTGACCCCCGAGGAGCGCATTCCAGGCAGGGAAGCAGATGGGAAGGCCACTGCACATGAGGAGAAGATATGTGTGTGGGTGCCTGAGGCCAGGTGGTGCAGCAGCAGGAATAGGGTGCAAGTGATAAGCATGGAAGTCTGAAGACGGATGGGNAGTGAAGCAAAAGGCAGTGTTCTCTGGCCGCCTCTGTAGAGACATGACCTATTCCTTTGGACCCTTCCCCTCTGACACTGGATAAAATCTAACCCATTTACCAGAACCACACCATAGTTGGTAGAGACATCAGGCACCTCTGCCATACCAGCCTGGTTCCCTTGTATCCCCAACTCAATCACAGCATGGGCATATGCTATGTGTGTANATTTGAGTGTACATATANGTGTGCTATACTTTTAGTGCATAAACCATCTCCGCAGTCTATAAACTCCTAGATATCAGATACTATTTCCCAAATCTTTATGCTATTATGTTCACCTGATCATAAATGCTCTTGACCNCCATCCACAACCATCAGTTGTCAGTCACATGAACTGACTTCGTAGAACGATTTCTCAAGGCCTATTTTCAGTATTTTGGAAAGTGTTGGCCTTTATCAAGTTCCTTGTTACTCTGTATCAAATTCATAAAACTGTTTCTGCTTCAAAAACTTTGGTAGTTTTGATCTCTGATCAGTGGTAGATTCCTTCAAATGCACAGTCTGTTGGCTGGAGCTGCTACCATCTAATAGCAATGGAGATCTTCTTCCTTACAAAATTGGCTGCAATGCAATTTGACCTCAAGTGCAGAAGAATTTAAATGCTCCCTTAAAAAGTTAGTGGCCAAGAAACCATTTTGTGTGTAGATATCCCAGACCTGCAGTTAATTTTCCAATTAAAAGTAACGATCTGCTATGTTCAATGAGTAAGAGAATAATTAAACATCTGGATTAGGAAACTAAAAGTTACAGACCCAACAGCAAGTTGCAAATTTGGCTTTTACTGTTTGAGCTCGAAGAAGCATGTTGGAAGTCCGGTGCTCCTAGTCCNGTATGAAAAGTTCATGTCCCTCCTAACTGTGCTCTCACCGACAGACAGTGTCGAGGATACATTCTGGAATGTTTATAGTTTCACACTGAATTGAGATTTTACTTAAACAAAATTTCTGATAAAAAGAATAGCTTCCAAAAATAAAATGCTATTCTTTTCCTCAAAATTTTAACTTTCTCCTTTATAAGGGAAAACAAAGTATCACTGAAGTAGGTGGTAATAAGATCGGCTTTGCAGAACAGCTGAGTCTTGCTCCAATTTTTATAGATAGACATAAATATTTTCTGTCTGTAAAAGGGTATCCTTAATCACACACATGCTTTTAAAAGGTGAGTAACACACTCTGTTCATGACTACATCCATCCATCCACCCACCCACCCATCCATCCATCTATCCACCCACCCACCCATGCACCCATCCATGCATCAAATGGCTCCCCTTCTCCTAGTTGTAATCTGAAAGTGAGACCATAATCTTTTTCTCTAACCAGGCAAGTTTTTAAATTTTGAATGATGTGTACTGTGTGAGTCTGTGTCTGGGCATGTGCACGTGAATGCAGAAGCCCATAGAGGCCAGAGGCGTTAGCATCCCTGGAGTTGGAGTTACAGGTGTTTGTAAGCCGNCCAAACATGGGTAACTGGGAGCCAAATTCAAGTCCTCTGCAAGAGCAGTTCACTCTTGACTGCTGTATGTATCTCTCTTAACTGCAGAGCCAACTGATCAAGACCTTAAGTCTTAAAGCAAAATACTACACATCTTCCTGCTCATCTTCCCGAGTTCCCGGATGCTCATCTTCCTTCACCAATTTTCCTACTTATTTTTTTTTCCTCAAACTTATCATTCCTCTCTCTCTGAACTTCATCTTTTTTAAAATACTGAGGTCTCCTTTTTAATCAAGGAACGACACTAAAATAAATTGCATGACTTGGTCTGAAAGGTCTGTGTAAAGCAACAAGAGAACCAGGAAGTAAAGATCCCTTTGCCAGGTCTTTCTGGGCCACTCCTGGGCCTGGGGCTTTCAGGANTCTTTCCAACCTGGTTGCTTTTGTGCCAGCACTTGGATGAGAATAAAAAGGGCAGAANGGACTGCGAACAGTTGATTTGAAATCTATAAGAAATAAGAGAAACCATCNCCCCCAACGATTTTTAAATAAAATGGCGAGCATTTCATACTGTGCAAAAAGAGATGGCTAAAACCTATCCTCCCTTGACCCAGACTGGAAACTCCTGACTGAAACGATTCTGTACTAGGAAAGCTTGAATTTTGACTTAGCATCATTGCTCTCACTGTAAATGTTTTAAACAAAAGAAATTTGACCCGTGAGATGTCCTCTCTAGAGAAGGAGAGACTATGTGAAGGGAAAGGACATGTGAAGGCTTTCAAACATAGTTCTGAGGTCTGTTTCTTAGACTGGCTGCTGGATATACAGTACTACTTTATCATTTATATTTTATACATATATATACATTTTATACCAACTAAATTACTAAACCAAGTANTTTGGAAAATTATGGTTGATAACAGTGCCTATTTAGAAAAGGCATGGTCCTTTTCAGTAGGACATTTTAATTAAAATGAAACTGACCAGAAATCCACATATTATTTCAAAGAACTTCACNCTTGATAATTACATAACTTCTTGTAGCATTCTAAGTTAGTGACTACCGAAGCATTTCATATATGACATCATGTGTAACAGGTTCTCGATGAATGTCCATCAATCAAGTCAGGGCTGATCAGAAAACACCCTTCTGTAGGCAACACACGCAGAAAATAGTTTAGCTTCAAGCCACGCTGAATTTCCAGTTTCATACGTAAGGAAGAATCGATACNTTTTCTATATCCTCATATGTAAATATAAGCACAGGAGTTGAGAAGTAGACAGATGACAATGGACTTTGCATCATCTCCATATAATAGGCTGTAAGAAAGACTAAAATCCAACCTGTGGTTCACTTTAATTTAAGCAAAGATAAACNATGAAGTATGGAGCTAGTTAAATGTTTACAGAAAGTGTAGCTTAACAGAAGGTGAGAAGACATGTATGCTGCTACAGTTCAGAAAAACCAGGGAATGAAGGCAGGGAGAGGGGTTCACTGGTAAATGTGAAGCCACTTGCTGAGATAAAACAGTGAGGCTGGCTCCTTACAGAATTGCCACCTGAGCAGTGGAGATAAATTAGGACTGAGAAGAATCGCTGGGACCACCTGTGCTGGCTAGTTTTTATGTCTGCTTGACACAAGCTATACTCATCTNAGGGGAGGGAACCTCGATTGAGAAATTGCCTCTATAAGAGCAGGCTGTATGCAAGCCAGTAGGCCACTATGCAAGAGGGCTCAGGCCATTGTTGGAGGGGCTACTTTTGGGCTGGTTGTCCTGGGTGCTATTTTTTAAAAAATGCAGGTTGAACAAGAAGTCATGGGNAAANAAGCCAGTANCCAGCATCCTNCCAGCAATTCCTGCCTGCAGGTTCCTGCCCTGCTTGAGTTCCTGCCATTCAGTGATAGACTATTTGTTACCTGGAAATGGAAACAAAAGAAACTCTTCCCCNTCTTAGGGTTTCTGTGGTAGAATATTATTTTAAGGTGTGTTACTTTTGTTTATGTTGCATTTGTTTAACTCTGTGAAGCTGTGTTACTGTGCCTGTCTAAAACACCTGATGGTCTAATACAGCACTTAATGGCCAATAGCAAGGCAGGAGAAAGGATGGGCCGGTCTGGGAGGCAGAGGGAACAAATAGAAGGAGAAATCTGGGAGAAAGGAAAAGTAGCAGCCAGAGGAGGACTCCAGGGGCCAGNCACCCAGCTACACAGCAAGCCATTGAGTAAGAGTAAGATTTACAGAAGTAAGAGAATAGAAAACGCCCAGAGGCAAAAGGTAGTCAGGATAATTTAAAGTTAAGGAAAGAAACAACCCAAGATAAGGCCAGGCATTTATAATTAAATATAAGCCTCCATGTGTGATTTATTTGGGAGCTAGGTGGTAGGTCCCCCAAAAGAGTAAAAACCTCCAACAACAGGTTTCTATTGCTGTGAAGAGATACCATGACCACCACAACTCTTACAAAGGAAAAACATTTAATTAGTGCTCACTTATAGTTTCCGGGGTTTAGTCATCATGGTGGGACATGGTGGCGTGAAGGCAGACATGGTGCTACAGAAGGAGCTGAGAGTCCTACATCTTGACCCACAGGCAACAGGAAGTGGTCTGAGACACTGGATGTGACTTGAGTATATATGAGACCTCAAAGCCCACCTCCACAGTGACACACTTCCTCCAACAAGGCCANGCCTACTCCAACAAAGCCACANCTCCTAACAACGCCATTCCCTATGAGATTGTGGGGGCCAATTAACATTCAAACCACCACACCTCCCCAGTTTGCTTTTGGTTACANTGTTTTGTCACAGCAACAGGAACCCTAACTGAGACACCACCTCAGTTTCCCAAATGTGGNTGTTACAAGTCTGTCCATACTAACAAGAACATAAAAATTCTGTAAAGTCAGAAAGGTTNTGTAAGCAGAAAAAAAAGTTATAGCTTGGATTCGAATTCATGTATGTTTGACTCTAAAACCTAGAATATTTCTACCCTGCAACCCCACCAATAGGAAAGTGACTGAATCACTTGGGGTGGGGGGAAGAGAAGGTGGTCATCTAANCCTAACAAGTGGTAAAATGCAAACAAGAGAGAAACTAAACAGAAGTTTTTATTTGCATCCTTATGATAGCATTTAACAGGGAAATCTNAGATTACATTTAAAGTAGAGATGAACTCACTGGCANAAACAAGTAATGTCTTGTGTCTCAATGAAATCATACACACAAGAACTTCAGAGTCTCAAGGAACTTCATGATGAGACAGTGAAACATGGGCCAAGCAGGTACAACTTGTTTACCAAGTTCTCCATAGGCATGGCACCTGGAAGGTGACCTGCTTGTCTAACAATGAACATGGGCCCCAGAGGTGTAGTTTAGTAATGTGAGCTTCCACACACAGTCGAGAGGTAGGCTCTGCCAATGTGATGCTCCAGCCATACCATCAAAACCCTGGGGCTTGTGGGTGCCTCTTCTAACAGCATGCTGCAGTTCCTTAGATGCATATCGTACCACTTCTAAATAGACCTTGGTTGGTTATCAAGGGTTATTTGTTTTGCACATTACGTGCCCTGGCAGCCTGGCATAATGACCCGAACTTAGTAGCGATTCAATCGTACTTGAATTTCATCAACCCCTGAGCATACGAGCAAATGTCACTGCTGGGAAGGAAGATGACCATAGCTTCTGTTGGGGAAAACACTACTTCACTGATCNACCGCAGTTCTCCAAGAGGCTGGAATCAGTCTGTGGCCAAGGGAACTTGTGAAAACACCTTTCAGAACTGATGACATGGTGATTGGGAAAATCTTTTCACAAGGGAAGAAAACAGGTCCAAAGCAATCAACAAAGAGGAAAGGTGAGTGTACTGTTTCTCCAAATGAAGAGGGTGACAAGGTCTCTATTGAGCTTGACCTTAATTTATATGTTTTGAATACATGAACCATATGGCTGAACATGAACTATTCCAGATTGTGGCTAAGAGAGTATCAATGGATGAATATAAATGACAAAGAAAATGAGGGAAGGTGGAATCAGATGATAGGTGTACTTCATTGAAGACACTTGCACATTGATAAAAGACAAAAGAACCATCCAGAACCAGGGGCTCTGAGTGTTTGTTTGCTTTCTGAGACAGNGTTTCTCTGTNTGGCTGTCCTGGAACTCACTCTATAGACCAGGCTGGCCTCGAACTCTGAGATCTGCCTGTCTCTGCCTCTGTAGGATTAAAGGCCTGGGCCACCACCACCCAGCGGCTCTGAGNACTTGGAAAGNTGGTGGTTAAGCGCTGTGTTTTCTGTAGCTACAGGCTTAAAAGTTTCGCGCTTTGGCAGGTGGGGCTTGAAAAAGCAAANGGCATTATTGTCCAGTTGCACCAAATTCAGATTTTGCAAATGTGTCTGACGGCAAACACACAGCACACGAGAGCATCCAGAGACACACCCGAAGTGAAGCGCTCGAGCTGTCCAGATGTGCCAGCTATGATTCTTTTGTGGGTGAGGACTGCCTGGTGTACTGCAGGATGTAGAGCCTCATTCGTGACTTCCACCCACNAGATGCCAGCAGAACCCTTCAGATTCTCTCTCCAGAAATTACCAAATGTCCCCCCCGCCTTGGGGCAAGATCATCTGATTTGAGACCCACTGGTTTTAAGAAATCCTAAATCTCCGCAGCTGGAGATTGAAGCTGATAAGCCTCTAAAACCGAAACAAACATTCCNTGAGAGAATTAGTACAAATATGCCTGTANATGCCAAANTCCAAAATTAAGGGTGTAGACGGCATTCTTTAAAGAAATCATAGAGGGATTGCTAGACAGAAGCAAACACGTTCATTTGATTCCATCTCAGGCTGTGAATCAAGAGCAGAGAAAAAAAAAAAGGTCAAAGAAATATTTGACAAGGTCATGTACAGACAGACCTCCCCTTAAAGAAGATTTTAATGTCTTTGAAAGTTAGATGCCNTCACTACAGGATATTTAGTTAGATATAGTGTAAAAATTTTAAAGTGTTAGGATNAGATAAGTTGTTGCACTTCGTTCTAAGTTTTTTAAGTGCCTCCACTTCCCCATCCTGAGTTTTTTTAATTTTTTAATTTTATGTGCATTGGTGGTTTGCCTGCATGTATGTCTCTGTGACGGTGTCGGGTCCCCTGGAACGGAGTTACAGACAGTTGTGAGCTGCCATGTGAGTTTTATCAAATGCACCTAGTCTCAGTGTAGATAATACAGCTCCCATGATGTTGGCTACATGTAACCATGGACATGAAAATTAAAGACATGGAGACTGGTTTTGACAGACTATGGGCAACATGTGCTCGTAGGTAAAACAGACTCTTGGGTGCATAACCAGACACGTGTTGGGTTGGATCCAGGCCACACTTGAGAAGGAATCAGCCCTTTTCCAAAGGCTGCCTGGTATTCACTCTTCCAGCCTCTGTTGCTTTGGAGTGCTGTCCCAGTAGGCTCAACTGTTGTGTTTTGCTGGAAATCTTAGCACGAGTGCTTGAGAATATGGGGTTTGCACTCAAAGCTAAGCTTTTACTGTTTATGGTCTGTGTGACCTTGACTATAAAACATAACCCTGCTGAGGCTATTTTTATGTGTAAAATGAAGGTATTAATGGCCATTGTCTCAGCACTAAGATTAAACAAGACAACAGGTTGGGAAACTGCTACTAAAACAGAAGGAGGTGCCCTTTGTATCAATGCCGGACCGTGGGCATGCCCTTCTGAAGGATAGAGCACTGTTACAGATTTCTTGCTTGTTTCTGCTTGTTTTTCCAAACAGGGTGACCTAATGAATGAATGCTGTGACAATTTTCTCCACATTTATCTTTCCTTTCTCTTTGTTAACACATGAGAACCATGCATGTCTGACACCCTGAGAGAGCAAGGGAAGGCACAAACACCAGGAAATGTAGGAAATTCTCTAACAGTAACAAAAGAGACCCAGTGTCAGAGGACCTTCGTGGGAATTCCAGCATTGCCACTTGTTAGCTATGTGGACAGTTGGGGCTTCGGTTTTTTTCAATCAACAAAGTAAGATAATAACATTATTTGCCTCACAGGATTATTAAAAATGTTTTAAAAATAAAAATCTACAACATATACTAGCACACAATAAGCATTTAGTTAATGTTGGTACCATCATTATCATAACTACTAGCACCATTATCAATTTTGGTCAAGATCGTATTCTGCCAAGAGATTGGCTTTCTCTTAATGTGTCCCACCTCGTGTATACCTGGCATGTTTTTAAGCCACTCTGTACCTTTCAAATATTCTAATCATATCTGGAAAAACTTCAGCCTTATAGAGAAAGATCAATCAGGACAGAATCCAAAAAACTCCACCTTCCAGAGTCCTCTGCAATTGGAATATGGGCACCTGGGCTAGGTTTTCCCAGTCAGCCACAGGTTACTGACACTCGGGTTTGGAAACCAGCATCCTGCCAATGCAAGCTTTGGGAGGAGTCCATCTTGCTGGCACTGGTGGCAGCAGAGACATCCAAGAACCGGGAGCAGGTAGCTCGGGGGTTTCCACTCAGGTGCAGCCTCCTTATCAGGCCAGTTCTGATGCCTGATTGCTACTATGGGCTTAGACTCAACAGTCCTGAAAGCACAGTCTCCAGGGCTCCTCTGTGATCAGCCCAGAATCCTTTCTTAATGAAATCTTTTTCTGCTCAACCAGCAAACCAGCTGATTTGTGTTTCTTCCACCTAAGTTTAAACTGGTACATTCCAGGAAGCCACATATAACTATAAATAACATAAGGGATCCAGACACTAGCCGGTTACATATATGTGAGGACTGTGTGTGTGTGGGAGGGGGAGCAGGGGTGTTGGGGGAGGAGAGTAGGGATGCATAGTTATGGCAGTTGCTACCATTATGTCTATTCTAAATTTGCAATTTTTTTCTTCAATAAATATTGCTCCCACAGAGAATGGCTTTGCTCCGGCATTATTGTGTAGTCGATAATAATGCCTCATCATTATAATATCATTTGCCCTATCAATGATTTTGCCAGCTTAAGTCTCTGGGTCCTATGATTTCTCTGCAAAATAGTTGGCAATCTCTTTNAAAAGCTTGTGTTTGCCTTCAGAACACTGTCATGACTATAAAGCCCCTTGGAGAGCAGGATTTTTATGATGCTCATGTATTTCCTCTGGTTTTGTGGATGGAAGATGATGTTGATAATGGCACGGTAATTTATACCATCCTCACTGAGCACATCACTGCCGCTGATTTTTCCTGTGAAAAATCCGACGACATTACCTCATATTATAACACCTCTCCCGAAAGATGCTCTGAAATCTTCCCCGACTCCTCTTGAAGCGAACACAAGTTATGATTCTTGAAGGACATTTATCCTCCTCAATGTGTGATCTGATGGCGATTAACGTGTTTCGAGATCGGGGTTAATCANTCATTCTTTTGGTGAATTGAAACATTTGGCTATCTAACACCTGGAATCTTTGACTCTGAAAGTACCAGTCCTTGCAGAAGATAATAGATCTGATGTACCTTTCTTAATGGAATGCGCATTTTTCCTTCAGGCCAGAGGTGGCTCTTGTCCATTAATCCCTACCTCAGATCCTTTATATAAAAGCTATTCAACAAATGTCTAATTTTGAGAATCTATGGCTATACATTGTGCCCATGGATATGTAGTTCATGTACAAGGCTGATCCTTTTATACTGGCTAACGTTTTGGAGTTTTAAGTGACTGGTTGTTTATGTTCCAGTAGAATGTCACGACCATCATGTGACATCTCAGGCAGACATACCTTGTCTGGATGTCACAAAAGTTAACCTCAGCAAGGTCAGTAAGAAGATGCATTTCATGGTACTCAATATGCTTTGGTTAAGGATTCCAATGACCAACTAAATGAGTGATAGGATGATAAAGTATAATTCTTAGATCTTTCTATCTTCCTAATTCATTATGTCAAGGACTTGGCCAGTCTTCTCCTATTGGCCAGTATTCTCCTATAAATAAAATGGGTAGTATCCAAATAACATCTTTAGAAATAATTCATTCTCATGCTACATGGCCATCATAAAAAAAAAATACTTCTCACTCCCAAAAGATATCAGTTTGGGCTAAGTTTTCAGGAACGACTGTTATAACAGGCAATCGGATGTCCTGCAATGATGCCTGTGTTGAGTGACTATACATGCTTTTAGAATTATAAAATTTCATATTGGTGCCAGCACCTGTGTGGTGGCTAGGGCTTAACTGTTACACAGGCTACTTCACAAACACTGCACACCCACTATCAAAATGAAACCTTGGCATCATGCTACTTAGTCGGTAATTAAATTCCACACACATGCACAATTTTGCTTGTATGTACGTTTTAATAATGAGGTTGTCTTTGAGGCTTTTGAAAGGCGCTGGAAGACTTCACTGCTTAACCAAAGCCTGCCAATTATCTCTTCCCCTTGCAGTTTGACTAGGATCAATCATCCGTCATACTGTGATGCAGGAGCTTCAACTGGTTACAAATTAAACAGGAAAAGCAATAAGGAAAGAAAACTAATTTTCCTAGACTACCCTAATCCTGCCAAGCATAAAAATGCACTTAGCTCAGAAAACTGCTGAGAGATTAATATAGCATTTGTGTGCTACTAAAGAAACCATTGCAGCAGCTAAGTGCTGGGAACACAGCCTCTGCAAAAGCGAGAGGAAGTATTTCATTCAAAAATAGGAGTGCAATAACATTTAGATATTTATTCTCTAGCAATGGAAGATGACNTTATTAGTATAACTTCATTTAAAGTCACGCAGACAAATCTGCAGCGACTGAGGGAAAGAGTTGAACAGTGGGAAAGTTTAAATTTTACTGTTAGCTCACATGGGAAGGTGAGCACTGAAACCTACAGGAACTATAATGAGGATCAACCTGGGTGCAAGGGGATGGGGCAGGGGCGGGATTAGGTAAATTAGCAGGTTGAAGAAATGTTTCTGGTTGCATTGTATTAGAAGTTTTTAAAGCCCATCTAATTCTCTATTGCTGCCAGGGCTATCGTCATCGCCACCATCATCATCATTGCTAGCATGTTTTCAANGCTTTAATTTATTTAATGAATTCTTTAATTTAATCTTTGATGCAAAAGTGTGAGTTAGGTTTTATTATGACCTTGGTTTACTGGTGAAGAAACTGAGGCTAAGAAAGGCTAGCTAGCACAAATTATTTGCCAACATCTAGCAAGTGGCATGTTCAACCCCAGGCAGTCCAATTATACNCTGCCTCAGGATCATCGTACATACTTGTGTTGACAATGGGTCTGAAGGTCAGGGTGGCCCCAGACAGAAAAGCTGACAAGCACTCACGAGCCTCAGGAACATGAACTAGTCCCAAGTAACTGCAACTTTTCTGATCTTCAAATCCCTTGAGGCTNNATGACTTGAACAGAGGTTCACAACAGGGCCTCCAAGCACTAGGGAGCAATGNGGACATTTATGAGGTGTGGGGTCACAATGACGACAGGCCAATATAGTGGGCATCCTGTGGCCAAGTCTGCATATAGGTGGAAATGACAGGAGCAACTCAGCAAAAGGGCCCACACTCAGTGTGAGTTCCCAAGTATTCTGCCAGCATTCTGGTATTCAATGAACCCTTTGCACAGTCATCAAAGCCTAGACTTTCACTACTTTTTAACATATAAAAACAAAAAAAATTGCTTCATGCTATTTTAATTTTCAGTCTTGCCTAGGAATGCAAGTTCAATTCATGTGTATTTATNGGAGATCATGTGTGCATACATGAGTTGGCAAAATAATACATTTGTTTCCAACATCATTCATGGCTGTTCCATCCATGCTGATTCCCTGTATGGAGGCAAGTACCTTACCTCTTCATGTCTTCAGAAAGAATCATGCTGATAGATAGATAGATAGATAGATAGATAGATAGATAGATAGATAGACAGACAGACAGACAGATAGATACATATGTATATATATATATACACACATCTTCATATATCATTACATATATAATGTATATATAATTTTGTATACTATATAATTATATATAAAGGCTTGACTATGGGTTACTTTGTTATTTTGTTTTGTATTTTAGTCAAGGTGTTATATTGATTTTTAAAATCCATATATGTTTATTATATTAGTAAAATTTATTATAAGTCATTAAAGACAGTATTGCTAAATATTTGTCTGAAAAGGGTGCTGCAATTTTGTTACTAATTTATGAACAATACCACACAGCTATCAATCTATGCCGAGTAGGCTCCACACCTAGGCANCAAGGCTCAAAACCATTTTCACACTGCCAANGCATCTCTAGAAACAAGAAGGAAAAACCTGAGCTGAATGTCTAGAACTGTGAAAGAGAACAGACAACAGTAGTAACAAACTCAAGATCAGGGCGTGGGAGAATGGAGTGAATGGTAACCAGTTCTAAGATTTGTTCATTCACACATTTTTTATGGTTCAACTCTAAGTTGTCTGAAGCTTACTACCAGGCACTACTTTACTGTCCATATAAACCATAGAAGTGGGTTTGCAGGACTGAGGAACAGAAACTGATTAATGCTACTCTACTTGGATGCACAGAGGCTACACCAGCCATTTGTTAAGACCCAGACTTCAGAACCAACTTTAGGGTAAAGGAGAAGAAAACCAGCTAAGCAAAGATTGAAGCATTCAGGACAGGCATTGCTCAGGATGTTTATCCCAAGACCCATCGGGAGAAATGCAAGTTTTGAAGATAGGGAGGAGAAAAGAAGAGCAGCTAGATGGTGAAACAGAAAGAACATAGAGTTTAAAATAAAGCAAGGCTTATGACAGAATTCAGAAAGGACAGCAGTGGGAATGGCGTGGTTTGCAAAGGAAGTAAGGATTTAAGGAAGGCTAGAATTAGAAGGGACTTGGCTGTGTGTGGAAGAGAGTAAGTCAGTCTGAGGACTCACGTTGTTGAGGAGGACTGTGCATGGTAAACCTGCTGAGGGAAAGGAGATGACAATGGGTGAAAGCTGTAAGATACAGACAGTAAGAAATAGCCCTGGTTATTCAGTGGCTGTGAGATTAATAGGGAATTAGGAAGAAATATATCTTGACAAAACTGATGCTGTGAGGGAGGTTAAGTGCCTTGACTGAGTTCATTGGTCAACACTCTCATGGGGCAGCNTAACANCTGGGTACCCCCATCCAGTNTCCACGTGAGAATGGAGGCCNNGACATTGAAAAGACAGCCAGGGAANGAAGAGAACCATGGTAGAGTGATGGACTCCTTTGTCTATTTTTAAAATGAAATATAAGTATGCAATACCTGGTATTACATAACACAGGCTATGTTGCTTTCAACTCAGAGAATTTATACTNTAACTGGAACACAATAAAAACAAAGGAAGGAAACACTGGCTTGGAAAACAAATAGTGGCCCAAGACCATATGTATAGACAATTAGGAGGGGCCACAGACTAGCCAAATGAACCCACAAAGACTGCTCGCTGATGAAGTGGCCTGTACTGTTTGCATAGGCAAACCTTTATTAACTAGACCCTTGCAAATGTTTCTCATATTAGTTCAACATGCGTTCTCTATAAAAGCCCCTTCTGAGTAAGTACTGAAGTAAACAAGAGAATGAGGGCTTCCCTCATGAGTTCTCACCAGGGACAGAATTTCTGTTGTTTTCCTTTAGAGAGTAAGTATCTCACTCAAGTAAGGGAGGAAAGAAATTAAAGGGGGGTTGCTTTCCCCCCCTTTTTTTGTGTGTCCATTCCTGCAGACATGGCTTTGGGCAGACTATCTAACAAATGAGAAAGTTCATTTAAAGAAAAAGACCCAGTGGGAAAAGGCACTACAGCAGAGGCGAGAAAGAAGAAAACACACAAGGCTGTGGATGGCAGTGGGGAAGGGGCCAGGAGAGCAGCACTTCCTCTTGTCACNTACCAGAGGTCATCTTTCAGCAGAGTCTGGAAAGATTTGACAGGGGAAGTAAAGGGAAAAGGGCTGTGAGCATAACAGCAGAAGCTGGAGCTGCTAATTGGCTCTAATGATCTGAATGCAAATTAATAAATCTCTGTGCTAAAAATTACATGCATATATAATTGTGACTTTCAGAACGTAAGAGCTCTGCTTAACCCGTTCCACTGTGTCCTTCCTGAGAGCTGATGGGAACGGAGCACTCTCTGTTTTCCTTAACTCCCTTCCTCAGCTTGTCCATCATATGCACCATTGGGCTTTACAGCCTGCAGAGGTCTCTGTAAAAGAATCCAGGAATGGCAGAAATGAAACATGCAAGCATCATCACCTGGGGGGGAGGGTAAGTCACAGGGCTGTGGATGGCCAAGCAGCTTGAAAATTCCCAGCAACATTAGCTACCCAGGAGCCCTTGGATCCAGTGAGTAGAAGAACCTGAATCCTCAATGGGTGGGCTGACAGGTACAAAAGGCATAGGTGAACATAGCTCTAGTAACATGATCAGACACTATTTCTTTTAATGAGTGCAGCAGTGAAGAATAACTGAGATATTTGATCATGAAAGACCCCAGAAGATGCCTGGTTCCCAGCCAGTAAATCATGCCCTTTCCCTCATTCTTCCACTGAGTAAGTCAGAGAGGTACCAGTTTCATTCCCAAGATGGGTGCTATGGGGAGAGGCCATGGACCCTTTAAGATGTGGGGGCTAGTGACGGCTCTTCATGTCACTGAGGCTGTACTCTCTGAAGTGGGGAGTAGAACCCCAATTCCTTCGTTTTATTTCCCTGCCCTGAGATAAATGGCCTTGCTGTGTCACACGCTCTTGCCTGGGTGTTCTGCCTAGAAACAATGGGCCCGCCCAGACACGGACTAGAACTCTCCAACTGGGATTGCAAGTGAGCCTTTTTCCCTGTGAAGTTAGCTTTCTCAGGTCTTTGTTGTAGTGAGGANCACCTTGACACACCTTCTCCTTTACTTGTCCCTCTTATCACAGACATAGGTGATCACTTAACACCCCTGGGGGCAGAAGAACAGTGTCCACACTTGGCACTAAGCCTCCAACAGAGTCCCAAACCATGCTTGTCCTTTTGTCTGTCCCCCTGTGCAAACACAGCCTGCTGTCATAGAAGACTACTCTTCGATTGGCGTGGGCATTAGAACATCTGAACCAACTCAGTGGGAGTCATAAATTAAAAGGAAATTTTTGCCTGGCAGACAGAACTGCACACGCAGGNAAGAAGCTTACAAGATAACCTTAGGAAAACCTGCCCACAGACTAGAGGCTACATTGTACACAGAGTCTGACGAAAGCATCATAGGATGAAAAACAAAAAGGTAAGGGGTACCAAGAGGCCTGGACAAAAGCCCATTCTACTTCATTGCCGAGCTGTGACCTTGGATCACTGCCTAACTACTGTATGTTTCAATCTCCTTAGGGACAAGATGAGATTACTATGACAATTAAATCAGCCAATAAATCTGACATGTTGAAAGCTGTCAGGATCACATAACGCTACAAAACAAGGTCCACTATACTACCACCACCATCGTGCTTTTATTTGAAAATAGTCTAAATTGGATCCTGTAATAGTATTAACATACCATCATCCTACTAGTTTCATATTTTGCTTTTCAATTCCAGAAGCCCCGGTGGGTCAGGAGGGTTACACTTCATCTTCATCGACAAAGCATCCAGGGCAGCTTTAAATCTGTCTAGAATTCTCTGTGAGGCTTGTACCTAAAGAGACACCTTGAGGAGAGTGTAGCATCAGAACTGAGGAAGAAACTGAGAGAGAAACTGGGAGACAAGGCTGTTCCCTCTGGTCCCTTGTGTCCCATCACCCATGCGTGAGGCCCATTCTCCCCTCGCTATTTGANCCCTATGTGTCCCTTCCCCCTCACCCTCAGCACCACCACCCTGACCATCTCTCTTGGACATTGGTGATTGCTAGTAAATGCTTACCACGTCCTCCTGCTTCCTGCCCTTCATGGCAATTCTCCTCACAAACACCCATCCTGTTGTTGGCCCCAGGAGACCCCTCCAGCCAGAATCCCATCACATCTATGCACTCCAGTCTCTTTGCAGCTCTGTCCACCCTCTTCTTTAAATGGCTGCCTTTCATCCTCACACTATACTAGAAATTCCTTTTAGGGCACACACCACGTCTTCATGTCACAGTAGCCACGAAAATGCCCAACTTAAGACAAACTCAATAAGTACATGAACAAATCAACTGAAACTGCAGCTTATGTAGAGGGGAATCGGGGTACAGAGGGACCAGGTACAGTGTCTGGCATCAGTATATATGCTTGTGATTGCCTCTTGTGAATACTGGCTCTGGTTGAGAGATGAGGGCTTTCCAGCCTTTGGGCAAAGAGTCTTGGGAAGGACCTTCAGAGTCTTCATTTGGTGTCTCTGTGACTGAAGGTTTCCACTGAGAGGGTTTACAATGAGGGTGAACACACAGTATCATTTTCACAGAAAATCCCCGGCTTAACAGCTGTGATCCAGTGTAATGGGCAGCAACATCTCCTTTGCTCTCAGGGACATCCTAGTTTAGATAGAATATCCATGCTGGAGAAGANGGTAAACTATTATTTGTCACNCTTGTCTTCTAGCTGCATGACATTGATTCATTTGCTCAACTTTTATAAACTCCTATTTTTCCATCTGCAAAATGGGTGTGTACTTCACAGGATTGTGACAGCTAAATAAGACAGTCTCTACAAACTGGTGGGCACTATTGCTGGCATGCTGTTCAGAGACATTTTCTTTTACTGTTGTTGGTAGAGGGACGTTTGACTACTTANGACCATACACNTGTATGAACAGAAAGTGTACCACCACTGAGCGTTAGTTCTCTGACACTGTCCAGTAGCAAATTGATCAAGTTTCCAAATCAAAACAAGTGTGAGTGAACACTCTATGTATAAGATTACAACAGCTTTTGTAAGAGCAGGAAATGGGGGTGGGGAGACAGGGCAAGAGTCTTTATGCTTGACCTGTGTATCC
>LZPO01117355.1:17537-31410 GCA_001675575.1 Neotoma lepida
TTAACAGAAGAATGGATAAACAAATTGTGGCACATTTATACAATGAAGAAATATTCAGCTGATAAAATAGTGATGTCATGAAATTTTCAGGCAAAAGGATTGAATGAGAAAGAAAAGAAACAGGGAAACAGGTTTTATTTTTTATTTTTTGACAGTCTTACTATGTACCTCTGATCCTCCTACTTCTGCCTTCCAAGTGCTGGGATTAAAGGACTGTAGCACCACACCAGGCTCTTAACTGGTTTATTATCTTTTATCTCTTTAATCTCTATGTCTACTGTGGAAATATTTTTTAAATCTGATGAATAAAATTATGTTAAAACAGGGAAATTCTAAAATACTGAAAAATTTCTCTCCAAATTGTAGCTTCAATATTTGACTGTATCCAAAACCAGCTGTGAAGTGATTTTGATATTTACTGAGAAAAAGGGCATTTGCCCTGAAAATGCTCTGAAACAAATCTTACAGAAATCCAGCCTTTAAACTCTCCTAAAAGCAATGTACATATTTGTCTTTACTATATTACAGCAAACAAATATATTTTATTTGCTTTTCATAAAACTTACAAATCACTTTTTCTGAGAGATGGCTCAGCAGTTAAGAGAACATGCTGCTCTCGCAGAGGGCTGGAGTTTGGTTCCCAACAGCAGCACTGGGTGGCTCCCAATTGCCTGTTATCCAGCCCAAGAGGACCCAACCCCCTCTTCTGGCCTCCACAGGCACCTGCACTCAGGTGCAGACACCCACACACATAAATAAATAAAAATAGGTCTTAAAGTTACATGTAAATTTTATGACAGTGCCNTGAGATGGTTAGCACAGCTATTGGGAAAACAACTCATGTTAGGAAACTACATTTTAGAAGTTAAAAAACAAAACAAAACAAAACAAAAAACCAACCTTCCAAGGTGTAAACTAGAAGGTCACTATGGGATCATATTGTAAGGACACCACAGGAAAAAAGGAAAGAAATAAAGAGATTGAGAGAGAACACAGAGATGTCTCCTGGAAGTATCAGAGAACACAAAGACTAATTGGATGTATAATGATTTCAAACCGCCACATGTGGCCAGAAGTGGCAGGTGGGAAGACTGGTCTCACTGAAAATGCAAACTGTCGCTGTAGAACACTAATAAAGAGGGTGATGTGTGACAAAAAGAGACAGGAGGGCCTAACAAACCTCACACACTGATCTGAAGGTGGCTTGCTGGAGTCTATTATAAAAACAAAGTCACCTCAGATCCTCTAGGGGCCAGTGGGCATACTTCAAGAATACATAAATACATGGCATGCCCACCTTTGTTCATATTAATATACAGAATATTAAATGAATTTTGCAAAATATATAATGCATGTATACCTTATATATTAGTTCCTTGCTCACAAAAATATATCTACAATCTACTTCATGTTAGAACATCGATACTAGGCATAGAAAAAGCAAATATTATGGCTATGGATTAAAGATCTTAATGTAGAACATTTCTTAAATCAATAGAAGAACATGCACAGAGAAAAAAAGACTTAATTTCCTTTTATAAATAGCTGTGGATTAGAGTCCAACAATGGCTAACTTTGCTATTGCTGTGCCTTTAAAGCCAAGATGATGACTGTATTGAAAAATAGGGACGAGAAAAATCAATGGATTATAGCTTCAATGGAGCTCACAACAGTGCTGATTAAAGAACACAAATGGGTTGCATAATAGTAAAATAACTATAAACTGGGTATGGATTTAAGCCTATGTTAAGGCCATTCTTAACTGCATTGTGTCTTTAGAAAACATGCATTGAAATTACAACAGCAAATTATGTCTATTCGACCGCAAAATTTAATACATAAGAAATCGCATTTTTTTTAATGATCTGGAAGACGGAGTAAATAGCATGTTAATGAAATTTGCAGATGCTACTAAATTAGAAGTTGTCACAAACAACAGTGTGGACGGGGTCTTAATACACATGGTCCTTGGAAAGTTAGAGAAGGGCCAATGATGGCCAAAAAGCGGGGAATCGGAACTTGACGAAAATATTAGTTGGGTAAATTTCAACATGAGGAAGAATAATACGTACAAAGCATAGAGAAAATGAATTTAATATTTGACTGGAATGTTTTGACCTTGAAAGCTGGTATGGTATGTCTCCATTGGCAGCAATCTGGTCCAGGTTGTGAGGGGAGCAATCATTCCTTATGTCCTGCATGGAAGCAGATCAGAGGACTTACGCTACTTACCTGTGTACTGTTTTGGGGAGTGAGTGAAATGAAAAAAACAAAATAAAACAAAAACACAGAGATCAGGCTTACTGGTAAAACATAAATGCAGATGGAAGAGAAAGGAATTGTTATTGTTGATAGGTAATGATGAACCAGCCTGCTTCTATCTTAGACTTAAAAGCCATTTCTAGTAAGGACAAACTAGGTTCACTCCTGTTTATGATTAAACCTCTGTATCTTCAGGATTGGGCTTTGCCCCACTTGTAACCTTAACTACAAATGGTTCTGTACTGCCTGTTCCAGGAATGGCAGCCATGTCTTTGTTTAAAAAAATATTATAGCCATCTTGCAAACCTACCTTTGTTTCAAAAGGTTGTTATGACCACCTTGTTACGACCACCTTGCAATCCTGTCTTTGTAACTTGCTATGCTTATGTTCTGCTCCTATAGCCCATCTATTTTGCCTGCCAACTCTCCCATTTGGAAACTCCCTACCCCTGAGTTATAAAAACCTTGTCCTCATGTCTAATGCTGATCTCTTGAACCTCACCTTTGGGGAAGGCAGCCTGTGTACAAGAATAAAAAAGCTTGCTTTAATTAATTGCTTGTTTTCATCAATTTGGCCATGATGATTTGGGTCGTGGTCTTTCTCCTTGCATCTCTGGGATTAACAGTATCATTTGATGATGTATATAATGAAAAAGGCCACAAGGTTGGGTGTGGTTGGCTCACATCTATAATCCCAACACCTGAGAGTCTGAGGCATCAATACTGTGGTCAGGTCAGCCTAGGCTACATAGTGAGTTTCAGGCCGACTTGATCTAATGAGCAAGACTCTTTCTCAAAAAGAAAGAAATGCATGAACAATGTATAGACACCTGAAAATTTAATATAAGGTTATTGATATCACTTGATTTATGCATAATTTATTAAATGGGATTAACTATTTCCTTATGAAATAGAATTACTGATTTTTTTCAGATATGAACAGAAGATGTTTCTTCCCACCCTGATGGAAGATATGACTCCAAATCCAAGAAACTGGTAATAAGACTTAATGTTATATAATATTATATCATTTGACTTCTTACAATATCTAGAAATTTGAATCTGAAAATCTTTTTTACCCATGATAACAAGGGATTTTTTTGAAAGATACAGAAGGTGTAAAAAAAATAATAATGGTTCTTACCAGCTTGCCTACAGCTAAAATGCAGTGTCTTAGCAGCTCATCCGAGGCTAAGATNCAGGCCTCTGGGGATGGAACCTCTCAGCTCTTCACCTCTACTGCATGTCCTGGCACAAAAGTCTCAATTGCAGAAACTTGACTATTTTCACCACACTTTGGGTTTAGGTTATTTTATTCTGCATGCTGCCCTTTAGATTTCAATAACATTCTTTGTAAATAGAGTTTTCTACCACCACACCTGTGATGGAGGCAGAGCGTGTTTGGTTGCCAGGTGCAATGATGAGGATAAGAACTGATAGGGAAAGATGCCAAGTAGGTGAAAATGGTGGGAGGGAGACCGTGGTGGAGGAATGGAAGGTGATGAGTAGACCTGAGTGGGGCATGAGTAGATATGTGCCCCCACCCCAGAGGTGTGTGGATTGTTTCACTTTCTTGACTAACTCACTAATGTTGTGGGTTCNCATGTAGGAAGATATTCTTGTTTTGNTTTGTTTGAGACAGGGTTTCNCTGTGTAGCCTGGCTGTCCTGGAACTCACTCTGTAGAACAGGCTGGCCTNGCACTCACAGAGATCCANCTGCCTCTGCNNCCCNAGTGCTGGGATNAAAGGAGGGCACCACCACTGCCTGGCTGGAAGATATTCTCAACAGAGGTCTGGGAGTCTGTTCCTGAACCATTACAATGAGAAACTGTTGGATTCACACTGTGAAACATCCTACCTGAATGGACGTCCGGTCCCTTTGCAGTTATGTCACTTAGTTGGGAAACTTAATTTTAATAAATAACACCAAGAATGCTTAAAGTCTTTCAGGAAAAATTTGAAGGCAGGGAATATATGGATTTTTTCCCTTATACACAAAAGCCTTCAGGTGTACACACAATAAACCACTTTATCTTTTGCAATGCTGCACCCTTTGGGAAAGAGTTGTGCAAGTGACAAATGATGCTGAACCGGTGATTCTCAACCTTCCTAATGCTGTGACCCTTTAATCCAGTTCCTCATGTTGTGGTTACCCCCAACCGTAAAACTATTTTCATTGCTACCTCGTAACTGTAATTTTGCTACTGAATCGTAATGAAAATATCTGTGTCTTCTGATGGCCTTAGGTGACCTCTGCGAAAGGGTCATTCGGACCCCAGAGGGGTCCCAGCCCACAGGTTGAGAACCACTGTTCGAAACTCATCACTTTAGCAGACATTTATAAAAGCACATTTCCTCTAAGGCACAGTGCAGTAGAAAGGCAATGAAAGGAATAGAAATAGAAAAGAAATAAAGATCAGACCGATGGCGCTTCACTCATAGCTCAGCTTGGCTCATGAGCTATGTGATATTGAGCAAATTGTGTAGCATCACTTGAACCTTTGGCTCCCCTTTTATGGATTAAATACATTTTAACAATCCATGTATTTGCAAAACTTCTAGTAATTTGCCTGACAGCATTAATGATCATGCACCGTTCATTTCCATCCATCTCTAGGCTCTAATCGCTAAAGATGGAACTAATTGAATCATAAACCCAATTGTAATTCATTTTCTTTTCCTCATTAAATATTTGAGTGCTTTCAAATACTGCCTCGTGTCAGTTAGGGTGGGTACAGGACCCAGACACAGTAGTGACATCCATGGATCTGCTTTTAAAGTTCATGAAGAGCAGGAAATGACAGGTGTGTAAATTATTAAATGATTGTATTATGGAGTAAAACCCTAGTGTATATTATGAGAACCCACAGGGAAGGGGACTGTTGCTAATCCACAGAAGAGCAGGAATGGCCTTGGGGAAGCAAAGGCTTTAGCTGGTCCTTAAAGACAGGGCTACAGAGCATGGAAACAGCACAGCTCAGAGATCAGAANTGCATGGTTCAGCCTGATGCAGGGATGGAGCTCATGAAGTGGTAGATAATTTGGGGGCAGGGAAATTTGGGTTGGATGACTGAAGGTTTTAGAAATTCTACAAGGAACTTGTACCTGATGTAGTGAAGTATCCATAAAGGTTCTCAAAGTTTTTTGAGATGTTTATTTGGTTTTGAGACAAGGTCTTATTGTGTAGCCCAAGCTGGTATCAAACTGACAACCCCTAAGTGCTGGGATTAGCCAGCATGGTAGGTTTTGAAATCATGGAGTTTTGAAATGATTATTTTTAAAANTTATTTTTATTATTTTTAATTATATGTATGTGTCTGTGCACATGAGTGCAGATGCCCACAGAGGACAGGGATCTCGGATGCCCCTGGAGCTGGAGTTACAGATGGCTGCCTGATGGGGGTGCTTGGAAATGAACTCAGATCTTCTGGAAGAGAAGTACATGGACCTAACCACTGAGCCATCTCTCTAGCTCCTCAAATGATTCTTCTATCAAACATGTTGGCTGTTCCTTCTAAGCTCACGTTCCTCTGTCATTAAATGTGCACGTCACCTAGGTCTTCATTCAAGCTGCGACCAGGCTGAATGGGCAGATGCACAAGGGGAATCCAGGGAAACCCCTCCATCAGATTGGTGTTTTGGTGCTGTGGCTTAACTTCCCACTCTTAGAGCAACTCATTATATTGTGTTGTCACTAGCTAAGATGTCTGTCTAATTTATCAAACCATGCTGGGAGCTCTGTCAAAGGTCCTACTGAAATGGAGCTGCACCACCCTCCCTGGTTCTAGTAAAGAAAAACTAGGCACTTCCTGATTTCAATGATTGTGCACTGGTGTTCACACACAAGGCATACCGTTCAGTAATAACCCTAGGATTCCAGCAGGAAACCATAGCAAGCCATACTTTTTAGGAGGAGATGATCAGTTTCTTACCATAAAGTAAGGCGGAGGTCAACCTGAAGATGGCAAGCAAGGCTTGATGCTGGAGGGCTGTGACAAACTCAGTTTTAAATCTTGGATTTGAAGGGCTGGCATGGCAAACATCAGCAAAGAGTGATCCTGAGCAAGACTGAAGATTGCAGTAAGAGGGGCTCTATTATCCCACGTGACCATGAGGTAGTATAGTCCCCAAAGTGGGCAGCTGCTTAAATAAGGATGGCATTACATTCCACAAGTTCTAATGTCTAGCAAAGTACTTTCTTCCCCTACTCCAAGCAGCTAAGTGTAGGAGAATGTTTTGTCTTGTACCCTGGCTCCCAACAGGCTCCTGTGGCCGCTCAGACCCAAGTAAACACACAGAGGCTTATATCATTTACAAACTTACGGCCTAATGGCTAAGGCTTCCCATTAGCTAGCTCTTACATCTTAAACTAACCCATTTCTATAAATCTATACTTGCCACATGGCTTTTGGCTTACCGATACCTTTACATCTTGCTTCTCCTGGCAGCGGCTAGCAGCATCTGCTCAGCTCTGTTTTCTTCCTCTCTCTCTAGTTAGAATGTCCCNCCTAACCTTATTCTGCCTCACCATTGGCCAACAGCTTTATTTATCAACCATTCAGAGCAACACATATTCACAGCATACAGAACAACATCACCATCAGCTAAGACATTGTCTTGAGACAGAGTGTGAGCAACTAACNCCTTCCCACTTAGGGAGCATCCTTAGACTCTATAGTAGCAACCACAACCCTTACAGGGGCTCGGCTAAGACTGTTTTTACTGTGTAGTTCCACGAGTGTAGAGTTTCCAGAGGGTGCATGTGTATGGTGTGATGTATTAAATATAGAGGCAGAATGAGAATCCGTGTCTTCTACTTAAGCCAGACATTAAGGAGATTTTCCAAAACAGAAGAGAGAGAGAAAGAGAGAAAGAGAGGGGGTTGGGGAGATGCTTTTCTGATTTTTGAAGAAGTTTGGACAATGGCTACTTTTCATTTTGTTTCNGTTTTTGAGACAAGGTCTCACTCTGTAGCCTAGGCTGGCTGAACCTCACAAGCGTCGTCTTGCCTTAGCCTCCCTGATGCTGAGGTTACTGTCGTGAGCCACTACCTCTGGCCACTTTTCATCAAAATCCATCATACAGGGCTGAAAGATGGTGCAGCAGATAAAGGTGTTTGCTTTGTTTCCAAATGGTGGAAGGGAGAAGCCTCTCCAGTGAGTTGTCTTCTGCAGACAGTGATGTAGGTGTCATGCCAATTTGAAGGTAATGACTATACTTACCTCCTGGGATGTTTGGTTGTGTGCCTTAATTTCCTAGGAACTCACAGTTGTACAGCAGATGAAGCACTGGCCTTTGGAGACAAGTTGGGTAATTCTTAGGTGTGAGGCTGNGATTCAGACCTCTGAGTTTCTCAATCTGAGATGAAGGACTAAGATGGTTAGAGAAAATGCCCCGGAATAGCCAGTGCAGCAGCTGTTATCTCTTCTAGGGGAGGAGGGGATACGGATGGCTTCCTTCCTTTTAAGTCACCTGCTTGCTCTTCCTCTGACAGCTAGTGGCACTTCCAGGATTTCTATTTAAGGGGAGTCAGGGGAAACAATCCCATTGAATAAGGGGTTAGGTAACATTTTTGTTAAGGTATATTTAAAACATATATACACACACACTTAGAATGCATGCTTATTTTTGAGGGTATTCTTGGTTATAAGAGGGTGCTAAGGGCTTCCAAACCCTACCACTGCTGAGAGTACATCTATTTTCAGTGTGGAAGCCTTTGAAGTGAAGGAATAACAAGGTTTGATGGAGTTTGGGCCAGGACTTTTTTTGCTATTGCCGTTTACATCTGTAAATCTATATTCTGCCCAATGAGGATTAATCAAAAAATAAACTTGCAAGGAAATTTTTTTTTTAAGTTTGAAAAAGCTGAATAATGATAAGAGTCTAAGCACAATGGTAGACTATNTTAGCTCTGGGATCTAAAGCAATCAATATAGCCACAAGTAAACAGGCAATTAGATAAAAGAAAAATCAAAGGTTGAAGCAATGGGGATGGAGAGATGGCTCAGTGGGTAAGAGCNCTGGCTGCTCTTGCAATGGGCCCTNGTTCAACTCCCAGCACCCACATGGTGGCTTACCCCATCTGTAACTTNAATTCCAATGAACCTGACACCCTCTTCCAACCTCTGTAGGCACCAGGGACACATATGATGCACACACATATATGTAGGTCAAACACTCGTACACACAAAATAAAAGTAAATCTTAAAAAGAGGTTGCAGCAAGCAGTTTATCACAGAATCATTGTGCTTTTATTACAGTCATGGTCCCGCTCAATAGGATATAAGGTATGGCCTTGAGGAACTTGCAATATAAACAGGAAGACAGCGGGATGTCTTAGATGTTCCTTCAAGTATGGTTTCNAAACTATTTTGTAGAGTTTATTGTTCCTGTTGGTTACTCTCTGAGCCTAATTATAGAAGGAAAATAGAATGAAGAAAAAGTGAATGAGGAGGAGAGATAATTAGATTAAAATACAGAGGCTTTTAAACTACATGCTCCCAGTAATGTACGGCTGGCTGGCAGGCAGGCTGGAGCCTAACACCTTATTTTGGTGAGGAAGAAACTGAGGTCTGTCCAGCCAAGTGTCCCACCTGATAACCCAGAGGACCAACAGCAATGCCAGCTTCTCTGACTCCCAGGCCAGAGTCACGACAAATCAAGCACTATAATAAAGCTAAAGTACGGTGTGCGCACAGTGTGCTGAAGAGCCCATCACCCAGTTTTTGAGTAGACAGGCGGCTTCTACAATTGTTTGATCACCTACAACAGAAATTATTTTTAGCATGACAGTTTTCTCTGCCTTCTCAGTTACCAAGAAGTAATTTATTAATCTAAAATCCTTAGTCCTTGTAATAACAGACCAGGAGGGCTTTTGTAAATTATTAATTTATGTATACCCCACACTTCCACATTCATAGGCTAGACATGTATGAACGGTTTTCAAAATTTGTATTTCTCCTTCGGCTTCTCTTCTGATTTCCGTTTCTTGTTTCATCTCTACCTGTTTTTCCTCTCATGACTTCAAAACTCAGCAGGAAGCCGGTTTCCTCTCCACGGATTTCTATTTCTGTCAATGACACCATCATTCTTCCAGTCACCCAGGTCTCAAATCCTGGCATCATCGCTTTCTTCTTTTCCAATCGAATGGGTCACCAATTTCTGTGGCCTCTTTCTGAAACATGTCTCTCAATTCCAATTTCCTTTTTTAAAAAAAGGTTCCATGTTGTACCTTCTAACTCAGGTCCTATCTGTAAGCAGGAAGTGACAATATCTACCATTTATCCTGTTTCCATCTCTAGGCAACTCTCTAAATCACCACTAAAATGAATGGGGAGGAAAGAATGTGGCTTACAGTCTTAAGGCTTGTAAGCCACGTGCTCCNATATAAAGCAATGCACTAAAACACAAACACCCGTTATACTCCATTTCTTTTCCACAATTCTCCAGGTGTGTGCGTGACTAAATTCTAGTTCTGAAAATGTCTCCTCTACTTTTGTNACCTATTCTCTTTCCTCTCCAGTTCCATCCTCCCCAGTCAATTTTTTTTNNTNCNNAANNCCNGNNNCNNNTTTNTTTTCTCCCCACNCTTGCAATGGACTCAGTCACCTCAGTGTGAAATCGNAGGCACTTTATCTTAAAGTCACCAACCAGAGCAGCAGGCCGTGACTCCTCCTCAAAATCCCCAAAGTACCTGTTGATGGTCCCAACTGAGCCACCTGCAACCCTGTCTCTATAGAAATCGACTTCTCTCTTGTCCCCTTCCCAGCCAGCGCTTTAGGTCCCGCGGGGGGCATGCAGCACCTGGGGTCTGGGTGACCCCGAGCCCGGGCTTTCCCGCTGGGCGCCGGGCCGGGCCAGCCGGGAGGCTGGGCGGCCGGCGGTTCCGCGCCTGGAGGTAGGTGGTGCTGTTGCCGCGACGTCTTCCTCATTGGCGCCGCGCGGAGAGGCGGAATGTTCAACTCCTGACTCCGGCGGAAGCGTGGGAGCAGCGCGGGCCGCCGTCCCCGACCCCCGCCGCCGCTCGCACCGGCCCGGGAGCCAGGTAAGGGCAGCAGGGGACCCGGGAGGCGGGAGGGAGCACCACCCTAGAGGATCGACGGAGCCCGGGCCTGCGGGGACCGGGGCAGCGCGGGTGCGGGAGGCCGGGGCTCGGCGGGCGGCTGTCCTCGGCCCGTGCCCGGTGCCCTGGAGCCCCGCGGCCCCCTGCCGCTGAACCGAGTACGGCTTGGGCAAGTCCGGGACAGTCCCGTGGGGCACTCGGTGCCCAGAAGAGCCCGGCCTGGCACAGCCCGCGGCGATCTCGGGGAGCCTGCGGCGGCTGCCCTTGCCGAGCACCTTTTCCTTCCAGGGGAGCACACGCGGGTGCGGTGGGCGCGGGGATCCACACCCGGCTCGGCCGTGAGTGCCCCTCGGCCGCAGGCACGCCTCGCCCCGCGCGTGACAGCTTTCAGAAAAACTTTAATTCTGAACTGCCCAGATGACATGGGACTGCCTGGAAAACAATGGCACGTCATTGTTGGGTTGCTCAGAATGTATGTTTCTCATGCGCCTGGAGATCCTGCATAAGCACTGTTTATGGAGAGCATAATTACTATTTTTGTTAGTTTCGTTNATAATGAAAGCACACCATTTGGTGGCCCGTTCCAGCGATTTCACAATAAGCAGCCTTCATTAATAATGCGTATGAGAACCGTCTCCCAGAATGGGTTGAGGATATCTGAGTTCAGACTGTTGCTCAAGTGTCTTCCTGTTTTACCCCTGAAGTGGTTGTAGCGAATCTTCTGGCTTTCTTGACCGTAGGTGAAACCAACTGCCAGGATTCAGTGGATCCAACCCTACCAAAATATTTAACGATAAAAATAAACAAATGATTCCAGACCAGACTTCTTTGTCGTAGGCCTGTCTCCACAGTGACATTTCATTCCTTTTTTTTTTTTTTTATTTAGGAAAAAAAAAGTGACGGCTGCATTTTAATTATGGTTTTGGTCATTTGTAGAGTCTTTGTTTTAGATTTCTGCTACAATAGTGAGAGATTTGGGAGATTGTAAATGAACATGAATTTAGCTTGTTTGGAAAGAGAATTAAGATAGAGGGAAAATGGTCTTTTTGGAGCACTGTGTACTGTTTATTTTAATCTTTTACAATATAATTTCTACAAGTACTTTTGGGGATTATTTTGAAGTTTTTTTTTTTAACTGAAGAATGTGCAAGTCAAAAGTTTAAGTGGGAAACATTTTGTTGTCTAGGAAAGCAAGTAGATGATTGATCTTTTAAAAGTTTTTTTTTGAGGAGGGTGATACATAAGAACGCATTAAGGGAAGTAATAACCAAATATTAAGCACACAGATTTAGATCTAAAAATGGATGGTCAAAGATCTTGGGAACTGAGGGACCTTCTTGCCAAATAAGGAAACTTGGCAAGCTGCACTGTGTATTTTAAGTCAGTGAGGAGTGAGTGCGATTGGCAATACTTTGGCTNGGTGCCTATCTGGGCTAAGCAGTGAAACTGAGTCTGATAGGACTGCAGAATTATACACAGGAGTTAGGAAGGGTGTGGAGTGAACAATTGAATTATCCGAGGAGGCACTGGAGAAATTACAGGGACGTTTCATGAAAGGGGTCAGATAAAGCTTGCAGTGTGCCCAGCAGAACAGCCAGTGGAGTTTAGAAGTTGACACATTCAGAGGAGAGTAAGTGAGTTCTTGTGTTAAGCTGGGGAAAGGTGTTTGCGGTGATACAGTATTGTTGGAATAAGATAGCCTTTGTACCCTCAGATGTTGGGAGTAAAAGTTGGGATCATTTGTTTTCCATTTTATTCTGCCCAGGACAGATTGATAAGGGGTGGTGACTGGTCTATCTAAATATAATAGAAATAGCTGAGACACCTTCCATCTTACTGTGGGGAAGATTTAGGCTATTTCCTTTGTGGCTATTAGCCTTGGCCCACCCACATAAATAAGCATAGTTCCAGCTGTATCTAAAGTTGTTACCTATGCAGGAAGAGAGCCATCCATGCCACAGCCTCATGGTTTGGCTGATACTTCCGGGGCTTTTGTGTCAGACCCTCCTAGAGACAGCTGAAGCACTGGGTATCACAGGAGTTAAATAATCCCAACCCACTAAAACACTGTGAGAACCAGGAGCCACACAGCTGATACTTAACCCGTTGACACCATTACTAACAGAAAACTAAAGCCTCAAATACATGGATAGTAAGCAATCCAGTCATTACCCTAACATGAAATGAGTCAGTTTATAGAAAAAAAGGACAATTAGGAGGCAGTAAATGACGGAGTAGAAAAAAGGCATACAGTGGAAGAAAAGGAGGGGACCCCAGTTGTGTCATATGTAAATGAGGCTTGGCCGGANGTTTACACCCTTGGGAGACAGTGATACCTGCTTCCTGGGGAGAGGTCTATGAGACAGCATGTGGAAATGCTTGGGCTAGTCCCTGAAGCTCCAGCTACNGTGACTGAGTGCAGAGAGGGCTTTCCCACATTTCTCAAACTGTGTGCTTAACTCAGCTCTCCTAGGAAAGGCTTGCCTAGTATTTTGCCCTGCTCCTGTCCTTAAATGTATATGCTGAGAGTAGATGGAGCTTTCCTACCCCATCCTCTTCGCATGCAAGGGTTTCCAAAGCGACTCTGTAATATTGTGTGTTGGGGAAGAATTCGAAGATTGATACACTTAAGTATATATAGGACGAGTATGGAAGTTAGGGGAACATGGGAAGGCTATGACTGAGAAGCCAGAGCTAAGATCACTTAGAACCATTCGTAAGGCTCCTTCTGAGTAGCTCCTGTCTTCAGGGTCCATCACTCCTTTTTGGACCCAACTCAGGGCTTCACGCAAGGAAACCCTAAAAGAGAAGAGGAATACTTTCATCTCTAGGCCATGGAGTAAATATTTGCTTAAACTTTTCTATCAAAATACCCTACTGTGAAGGAGAGTGTGTCCCTTTAAGGGACACCCATAAGCACCTCCAATGAAGGCAAACATTTGCTTTAAAATTTAACCTTGAAAAATCCACAGGGACTGTCCACGCTTGTCTTCCTCAACTGAGCAAACCAATTTAAACAGACACATTTATTCCTCCACATCTAAAGTCAGAAGGGTGCTGTAGGACTCACCCACCTTCTCTGCAGTGTGTGTACCGNATATGTGGGAGTAAACACATGGGAAGATGGGGTTGGTCCTGGTAAGGTTTGTAGCCCAGCCTGATGGATGAGGTGATGTAACTCCATTTTGCTAGGGAAAGAATTGAATTAGTTCATCATCCCAAGAATCTGTGTAGTGTGTGGTTATCCTGATAGTCCCAAGATGGAAAGAGCTCTTTGCTTTGGGGATGGGAGAGAAGAGTTCAAGACAGACATTGCAATGTGGACCTCTCCAGCTATGCGAGAAGAGTTTCAAGAGTGTGGTCCAAGAACTTCTGTTGTTTCCATCAAAGATGTAGATTATTAGCCCCTCATGTTAACCGTCAGGTGCGTCTTCTAGTAAAGGAAGGGGGTCTAGCAGCACCTCATACTAGCCTGCTTAGTCATCATGCTAGGCTGAAGCAGACCTTAGAGACATCCATTCTTATCTTACTGATGCAGGATCTCCACT
>LZPO01117355.1:74657-86334 GCA_001675575.1 Neotoma lepida
GTTCAGGGTGAGTAGACAGACGTTTGAGAACCATGATGAGAGACTCTCAGTATGACAGTGACTGCTTGCGAGATCGTTTGGTTATCTGGGCACTTGAATCACTCCTGGTTGTAGGAATTTTTTTCCTCAAGACATCCTTTCTTCTTTTGANTTGTTCTCTCTTAATGGTCTTAGTTAGTTTTAGCTGTAGACTTTGCTTCAACTTAATCCTGTCTGTTGGTTCTAGTCTGTCTCTCGAACCACATATTAGTAGGAGGTCTGCTACTTCCGCCATCTGCCAGCCATTAAATACTATCTTTGGGGTCCACCATGATGCCACCTTTTATTTTATTTTTATTTAGGCTGCAGAGATCTCTGCATCCTTATTGTACTAACTCCAACTTAATTCAGAAGGCAATTACTAAGTGTTGAATACATCCTAGACCTGTGCTGAAGGATGGGAGACCACAGGGACCATACAGTTGAATGCATAAAGAACACTTCTTCCTTGTATAATTAAGTAATTTTACTCTGTCCTGTTGAGTACCTCTGCTGACAGGTTAGTTGGTATCTGCTTGGCTTTGCTGCTATGACAGTAGGAAGACCAGTTGCCAGATTAACAGATTCAGTATGAACCCGAAAAGACGTCAGCAGATCAGAGCAAGAGTCCAATTGGTGGAAATAGAAAATAGCAACAACAAAACCCTCATATAAATTCTGGAAAAGTGGCTCTAGAATATGAGGAAGATGTGGTTTTATAGGACATTTTACAGTTGGTTTTTAATATGTTATAATGTAAGATGTTTCCCAGAGAAGTTACTGTGATTTTCCAATCACAATAGACACTTGGAACCCAGAGCTATGACAACTGTGCCCCTTTATCTCTGTTCCGGATCTATATCCACTTTCCCTTTGCACTTGTCTGCTAGGCTGTTTGGTAGCTCTGCTCAGCTATCCGGAACTCATATAATGGGTATAATTCTGGCCCAGTAAAACCCTTGAGTTGTGAAGGGGAAGTGCAGTAAACATGGTGGTAGTATTGTCACTCTAGCCAGCTTCATCACATTTACTCACTGGTTTTTAATGCACCTGGAATTTCAATTGACTGAAATTTAAATTAATTAAAATCTCAAGGATTGCAGCAGATAGCATTCTGTGAGAATGTTGCCAATAGAGCGGATGGATGGTCGATAGTGAGTTCTTTTGCACACTCACTGACAGGTAATTGTGCTAAGCTGACCAAGGTATTTTAGAAAGTTGTGCTGGATACATTAACAGCATCAGTGCAAAATTAACCCTAATAAGAGCAGTGTTGAGTGAGCCCGTGTTCCATGTTTAGGGAGAAAGGATACTCTAGGAGAACAGAACAAAATGGTACTTTTTTACTCTTTGCTGTTGGTGGTCTCTCTCTCTCTCTCTCTCTCTCTCTCTCTCTCTCTCTCTCCTCACTCAGTATTAGAATGATAAAAATTCATAATATGGAGATCAATATCCTGCAGATGACTGTTTTTCTAACCATGTTTTGAAACCAAACACGAACATTAGAAGCCTCATTTTACACATGATCTGACAGTCTCCGCCAGCCTTAAATTGGCATCTTGGGATGGTGTGCTCTGCACCTGAGGAAAGAGGCAGAGGGTGAGATGGAGGGGGATTCTAATGACGGTCTTTTGAATAGTGCCAGTTCAATCCCTAAAACAAAAAGCCGGGTCTTTTTTTTCCCCTAAATAATGTGCTCTCCAGCTTCACCTCTCATCCTGAGAAACATGAAAGAGGAAGGGAAGGAGGTGACCCAAATCACAGAGTGCCTTTGATAGGAGGGATTCGGCTGTTTTGAACACTTACAATCAAAGGAAGTGCTTTCCCTAATTACATGAACTATGTGAAATCTCTCAGAATAGCTCTTCCACCCCAGGATTCCTTGCACTTTAGAAGTTTGCATAAAAGCTCACATGGAGAATCAGATGCAAAGTGTTTGATTCAGATTTTATTAGGCAGAGGAGTGCCCACATCTCTCCTGCAGCTCGCCAGCTGCTTCAGTTGGGACCACTCTACCTGGTTTTGATGTGGCTGGCTTTCAGACCTGCAACATTAGGACCTTTGTTCCATCTTTTTCTTGCAGGAAGCACTAGTTTTTAGGGATAGTAGCCATGAAAACATCCAGAAGATTGTAATCTTGCCAAATTATCTCCCAACCTCAAAAGGGTTGGTAGTTCCACGTATGAACTTGAAATGTATGATTTCTTGTGTTTACTANTGNAGAATGTCAAGATATTAGGCTTTACTGTGCTCTTTATTCTATCTTTCCTACATTTTGAATGTAAGAATAACTGACCATGAAATTTATATGCAGAATTCCTCATTTACTCTCAGAATCTAGACTAGGAATCTGCCAGAATCCTTAACTCAAATGATAACAGAGATTATGGCTGTGTGAACTCTTTGCACTGTGAGAGTGTCCTTGGTACTGAGGTACAGCATGTGATGCAGATGTGGGGAGAGAAGTGTAACTACCCCAAGTTCTCTGCTTGGGAANGNAGGCATCGGTATCCTGGCCCNAGACAAAAGGAAGCAGCTGTTTGAATTCAAGTCAGGCTGAGATTGTGTGCGTGCGTGCGTGTGTGTGTGTGTGTGTGTGTGTGTGTGTGTGTGTGTGTGTGTGTGTGTGTGTGTGTGTAAGCAATTTTCTATGACAAGGAGATTGACTAGTAATCGTATTTAATAGCGAGAAGTTAGTGTTTTCTATCAGTCAATCAGTATGTGGCTGTTTATATTTTATACTTCTACTTTATTTGTTCAGTATTGAAAGTATTGTTCAGTATTCCTAACACTCTGGGCTCTTGGGCAACAAGATGTAATTTAAGAAGAATTAAGAATGTTCTTCAGCCACAAACCTACACAAATGTTATCCAGTTTTTATAATCCTCATTGATGCCAGGTAGGTAGCTTATTTTAAAGACATAGAAAATTGAACGTGATAGACTACACCTTAATCCAGTAGTCAGGAGGCCAAGGCAGGAGGATTCCTGCAGCTCTCTACCCGTGCCTGTTACAGGGAGGAAGTCAATATTATTGAATGATAAACAGTTAATAACGCTGCAGCATTAGCAGCCCCGANGTACCTGGTTTCCTTCTGGTATTTCCAGCCATTAGGAACCTGGTGCCACATAAACCNTAATTCAGCTTTTTGTCTAGATGAAGATTCTATTTAAATCACCCTAGATAGTGAGAATTATATATTTGTTGCTAAGATTTCACAAGCTTCTACAAAATGAGTTCCCTAATCCTTACCATCCAGAAATTCTCCTTAGTGGCTGGCTTATGTAACATGCTAACACTTTGACCTGGTATACCTTGCACCATTCCCAATGCTGAAGGACATTATTCAGATAGTGTTTTATCATTTATTAAGCTCTGTGGCTACAGATTTCCCTCTCCAGATGATGAGACAAGCTCTGCGTTGCCCAAAATCACACTGGAAAANCCAGAACTCATCTAAATTCTCTGGCCATGGGCCCAGTGCTCTTTGCCCTTGGTAGGCTCACAGCTTTGGAGAAGCCCTAACTTGACTGTATTTCTCATGCCCGAGTGTTCTCTCAAGCATTCCTGCCACAAATGGGCATTTCGCTTCTGTTGGAATTCTGGTTGATAATGATGGGAACTCACTAGCCTCCTGGGACATCCATTTCATCTTTGGAAAACTCCACTGTTAGATGGGTCTCTGCAATTCTGAGCTCCCATACATGCTGCCTAATAGCTCTTTTTGGGTCAAGGAGAAAAGAATTATTGTAATACTGTAATGTGTTTTTTTTAAAACCAACATTAAAATTAGACTCCATGGAAACGCTTATAAAAAGACACACGCTGTGTGCCCATTTGTCCCTTAATTCTTATTTGTAAGTAAAAGAACTACATTTATTTTAGCTTTTTAGCTTTTCTGCAAAATTTTTGGTCTTTTTGTTACGTTTTAGAATCACTCTCAGAAACTAAAGGTGACAGCTTCTCACTTAGTGAAGGAAGCCAATGTATGTGACGGTAAGAGGAAAGTGGATTCCTAAATAACGTAGTTCACGTTGAACATCAGTAGAACAGTGTCGTTTTGAAATTTCTGCTTTGATTGCTTGTTCTTGGTGACTCTGTACTGGTTACAGCCATATATGCCCATGCCATGTGCATCTTCCAGGTTCTTATGTGAAAAGGTGACATGGTCATGGTGGCAAAGAGTCACACCTCCTTCTGTGCAAACCCACACTTCACACCACCAGCTTGGCACATCCCAGAATTGTCTCCACCCACCACTGTATTTTTTAACTATACCATTGCCTATAAAAATGGAGACTTGAAAAAAAGTGGTAACAAGGAACTGTGTGATTCTGCTCTGTATCTCGACTGTGGTGATTGCCACCAAGTGTACACATCTGACAAAGGGTGTATCACACACACAGGTGCAAGGGAGCCTGATGAACTCTGCTGAAGTCAGCAGGTTTGACCAACCAGCTGAAAACGTGGGACTTCCTTGTGTTATTTCTGACTGCAATAATCTANAGTCATCTTAAAACAAAAAAANGAGATCATGATATTTCATATACACAGACTGTACAGCATGGGTTTTAGGCTTACTGTCCNACAGCATCTTTTCATGTAACTNTATGTAGAACTGCTTCATTCCTTTTTAAAATAACCTTCAAAGTTTTATTTACATAGTATCTGCTTGCCTTGANTTGACAAAATTACATTCTTATTTATTNCACAATAAGTAATAGACACNTGAAATTGCATTTATCATAGTCTTCAAAGTGGCCTCTATCAATGTTCAAGAACTTAAAAAGGCATATAATTAAAATGAGAGAATAATGTGAAGTTCAACAGAGTTTGCAAATGAAAATTCTAGAACTATGTAGCTAACAGTATCAAAAATGTAACTTTTACTGAACGGGGCTTAGCAACTGATTGGGTGCAGCAGAAGGACAGATAAGTACATGTGAGGAAATAATAGAAATGGTCAGATCNGAAGAATGCAAGGGGAAAGATTGGGAAAAAAGTCAAACACTCAATTTTGGCACACTCCTATAATCTCATAAACGCTGAGGCAGGAGGATCACTGGTTGGAGGCCAGTCTAAGCTACAAAGTGAAACTTATCTCAACAAAATAAAACAGCAACAACAAGAAACAGAATATTCAGTTACATAATTAATAGACTGGAGATATAGAAGGAAGAGGCAAGAAGGGAGGAGAAAAGAGAAAAAGAGGAGATGGGCAGTGAAAATAAATGATGGCTTCAAATCCCCTCATTTCAGTGCAAAATACAGAGCTAGCTCAAACAAGCTTAGCAAACTCCAAGCAAGCTAAGTTTAAAGCAAAAGTTAAAAATGCCAGACCCAGTTACTGCTGAGTTGTGTCATACCCAGTTATCGCCAAGTTAAATTTATAAAAAATAAATTTAAAGAGAAAATGAAATTTAAAGAGAAAATTATAAAACCTGCCAAGGGGAAAAAAATGACACATTGCATCAAAGAAAACGACACAGATCGCTGGTGACTGCTCATCAGAACTGGTGGCAGCCAGAGGCAGCGGAGGACCATCTAAGTGCTAAAAGAAAGAAAAGGAGCTGCCAATCAGAGTTCTATATCCAACTAGAACATCCTGGAAAATGGGGGTGAATGTGGACAGTGGCGTTTTTAGATAAAATCTAAGAAAATTTGTTACCAGCCGGTCTTCACCACAAGAAATGACACAGTGTGGTTTATCTGAGGGTGAATATAAATATCTTCTTTATTTCATTAATTGCTTCCAAAGAGCAACTGGCTGGTTAAAAGAATATTTGTAGTACTATAGTATGGGTTTTATAATGCACATCCATCAGAATATATAACAGGAAGCCACAAAGAGGTTTTACATTTACAAAATTAGGTAGATTGTTATAAAGATAATGTTGGAGTCTTAGAGCAGCCACTGAGACAGAAGTACAAAACCAGTAAAAAGCTTTCAAAAATGAAATGAAAACAACAACAACAAAAGAAACAACAGGGAGAATAGGGCAACAACAAGACAACCCAGATAAATCAAATGGAAAGACAAGACCATCAACTTAAACCCAACAACACACAGAAGAATGTTAAACACCATTAATTGCAGAGCGGAGACTGTGGGTCTGGATCCGCTATGTGTTGTCTATAGGAAAAGTTAAGTATAAGACACAGATTGCTAGAGAGTACAAAGGTACACAGAGAGAGAGCGGTGTGAAGGGTCACACCTAGAATCTCAAAGCGTGTGCTGAAAGCCAAGAGTTCCTCATAGATGATGTGGATGACGTGAGTTACTTATGAAATATCACAGTCATTAATGCCTATTAGCAGGGCTTCAAAACTAAGTGAAACAAATGGAATGGAACCAAGCAAGCAATAGACAAACTCCCTGGTGCATCTGTGAACTTCATGTTTCTTTATTGACTTTTTGTTATTAATTTGGGTCGGCCTTGCTATGTTACCCAGATTAGTCTCTAGCTCCTGGACTCATGTGACACCCCTCACTCCTCCTCAGACTCCTGAGTAACTGGGAGCCCGGGGATGTGACACCATGCCTGGCTTATATTTGTAAATTTAAGTGTTTCCCCTTAAGCAACTTGAAACATTATCCTCAACACCTATAAAATACACATTCTTATGAGGTGCACATGGAATATTCTCCCGGACAGACATATAATGAATGGTCTAATGAGTTTCAATAATTTCCAGTCTTATGCTTGGCATCTGCCACAAAACCTGCAGTCAACGTTTTCTCCTGGGTGAAATGCTGAGTGTTTTTTCTCTCAGATCAAGAATGAGACAGACCGCCTGTCCTCACATTTCTGTTCGGGGGTAGAGGGGGTCTTAGTGCACTGAGAGAAAAGAAATCAAAGGCATAGGGAGACTAGAGGCCAAAATAAAATTTTATCTGCAGACTAGCTTACCATGCTTGTGTAGAGAACCGTACGTCTGTAAACTGTTCTGTGGGTCACTCTTTCTCTTTCTTGATAGTATCTACTCAAGCACAACACTTTGAAGTTGGGGAAAGTCCAGTTTACCTTTTTCTTTTTGCTTACACTTTGTGTGATGTCTAAGAAGCCCTTGCCTAACTCAGGTCATCAAATTTTAGTCTTAAATTTTCTTCAGAAAGCTTTACTATTTTATAGCTCATAGATTGGTTTGTGATCCATTTAAGTTAATTTTTATGTTTATTTAAGGAAGGGGTCCAGCCCTCCCTTTTTTGTACATAGAAAGTAGCTTTAAAAGAGGTTTGGGATGTAGACTTTTTTTAAAAAAATATTTATTTTTATTTATGTGTATGGGCATTTGATTGCATGTATATCTGTGCACTGTGTGTGTGTGTGTGTGTGTGTGTGTGTGTGTGTGTGTGCAGTGCCCATGGAGGCCAGAAGAGGGCATTGGAATCCCTGGAACCAGAGTTACAGACAGTTGTGAGCCACCAGGTGGGTGCTGGGAATTGAACCCATGTCCTCTGCAAGAACAGTACTCTGCTCTAAACCACTGAGCCATCTATCCAGCCTGGGATATGAAATTTTTACTTGGGGATATTCCTACCCCAAAGAGAACAGAATGAGCATCATAGTATGTACAGTTTTGAGATTTAACTGGGAGTGACATGCCACTAGACGTCATGGGTTGTCTTAACCTTTCTGAAATATTAATCTGACCCAAAAGCATCTTCTATCATTAGTTCAAAAAAGACTAAAAAATATGTAGTTAACATGGTTTTACCCTAACCTCTAAAATGAACTTGATCAAGAAGTATCCAGGGCTAGTGGATGAGTCTGCAGATGAAGGGCTTGCTGCCGAGCCGGACGCTCCGAGTTTCCTCTCCAGTGCCCAAGGAAGGGAGAACCAACTTCTGCAAGTTGTGCTCTGACCTCCACACACATGCCCCCCACACAATAAATAAATATAACAGAATATTTCTTGAAGATGTAGTATTCATAAGTAGCCTCACATAAAGAGACTTTTTCAAAGTGTTTTTCTTTGAGTCTGAGGTTGTAATTCATTGGTAGAGCACTTTCTGGGCACATACAAAGCTTAGGTTTGGCTCTCAGACAGAGGAAATAGTTTTTTGTTATTTGTACTTTTTCCTGAAGATAATGCTAGAAACAAAAAGAGAATGGCACTTATTATAATTTAAGTTTATTTCATTATTTCATTTGTTCCTTTCAACTACTTGCCCTTGGTGCCCAAACCCACTGTAATTCTTGTCCATTGCTAACATTGTACAATATTTAATGGGCTTGACAAACTTACCCTTAAGTGGACATGTTGGCCTCTCTCCTCAGAAATGATTGAGTCTCTTCCCTTGGGTCATAAAGTCTTCTGAGGACTTTCTGTTAAAATACTACACTATAAGAGGCAGGGTGCCAAGTGACTTGGGTGCAGGGCCATTTCTGAATTTTACTGTCCCAAAGGAATGAAGAGTCGGTCTCACTATGCCCTGATGTTCAGGTGTGCAATGTGAGTAGCCCTTTAAGGTCCATGCTGAGGAAGGAAGAGATGCTAATTTATCTCTCTCCCTCACCCCCAGTCATCTTTTCCACCCCACTGGTGATACTTGGATGCTGTGTGCAGGTGGCGTGATAAAAAAGCATTGGTTACTTTGCTGGTCTCTGTGGGTCATCCCCGCCTTTATTTCATACATTGCCAAGCTTGCCTGAGCGCTTAGTGTCTTTGACTGGGTATCACTGGGACATAGATTGAGATTTGATTAAGTGAAACCTCGGTGGCCTCTGAAGTAGGGCAGTGCCTCTGCCTATACCCTGTGTTTCCTGTTTTGCTAGATTGAGCAAGGTGCTTATGAAGGTCTGGTAGGGGCTGACACTATTAAGACTGACTTCATAGGAAATAGAGTCTGTACTCACAGATGGAATTCTGGTCTCTAAAACATGTTAGAGACATGTACAAGTAGCCACAATATAGGAATAAATATGTATATTCATTTTTATTTATGAGGTTGAATGTGATCAACGTGTGTCAGAGGGCTTTCTGGTACTTTGTATACATGAACTCATGTAATGTGTAACAACAGGAAGTTGTGTTACTGTGGTATTTTACAAAGTATTTTCACACCCATCTAAGACTTAATGAACTTCCCATTATGAGGGTAGAGGACATAAGGAAGACATGACAGCTACATGGATCCTGGAACACCAAGAGAACATAAGGAGACATTGTTAAAAATCTCAATAAAGGGGCTGGAGAGGTGGCTCTGTAATAGAGCCCTTGCCTAGCATGCATGCCTAGCAAGGTCCTGAGTTTGATTTCCAGCACTGCCAGAAAGCCTAACTAAAGCCTGAACTTCAATTTATAGTAATGTTCTGTAGTGGCAGAAGATGTAACAGTGTAGGAATCAATCAGGTGCTAGGATATGAGGATTAAAATTTCTACAAAATAAAAAGATTATTTTAAAAATATAATCTAATGAAAACATGTGTTATTATCCTCACTCTGTGGATTTCTAGTGTTTAGGAAGGCTGAATAACTTGGTGAGTATCTGGCCTATACCAGAGGTGGCGAGACTCTTCCATGCCTGTTAATTCTGCCTTACACATTGCATTCTGTGGACAGTTTCATTGCATGTCCCTGTAGCCTCTGAGGGTTAAGAGATAATACTTTCTCTGAACTGGGAAAATGGCTCAGTTGGTAAAGTACTTGTGAGGACCTGCGTTTGATTCTCAGACCCCACGAAAAAGAAACAGCCTGGCATGGTGGCACTTGCGATCCCAGCAATACAGGAACACAGCCAGGTGGATCTCAGGGTCTTGCTGCCAGCCAACCTAACCTGGCCTACTTGGTGAGCTCCAGACCCATGAGAGACCCTGTCTCAAAAGAGGTAGATGTTGCCTAGGGAATAATACCCAAGGTTATCACCATCTCAGTTTCACTCCACGAGTGCGAGTGCACACACCCAGTGACACAAAGAGATCATTTAGTTTGAGACCAGGTTTCATGTAGCTGAGGCTGACCTTGAACTCTTGATCCTTCTGCCTCCACCTCTCAGGTACGCCACACTGTTCCAGGTCTATTTTATGCTTTGATTGTTATTTATGGGGTACAGTGTGATCAATGAGCAAACCATGGTGATTAGTGTTTCCATCTCCTTACACATTTATCATTTCGTGACAGATAAGAGCGCATGATGATTCATGTTCACAACTGGAAAGATAACTCAAAGATATGTTTCTTGTTGACTTTGGATCAGAAGCCCTTGCATGTTTGAATGCATAATATAGTACTTTTATTTTAGGGGCCCATTCGATTAAACCAATGCAACAGAAACCTCACTTAGGAGCATGTAGAGAAGATTGTGCGTGGCTTCGTTAGGTTTCCATTGCTGTGGTAAAACACCATGACCAAAAACAGCTTGGGAAAGAAAGGGTTTATTTCATATTACAGGTCACAGCCCTTTGAAGTCAGGGCAGGAACATGGAAGCAGGAACACAGAGGCAGCACTGATGCAGAGGCCATGGAGGAACACTGATTACTGATTTGCTCCTCCTGGCTTGCTCAGTTTGCTTTCTTACACACTCCAGGACCACCTTCTCAGGATAACACCACCCACAGTGGGCTGGACCCTTCCACATCAAACATCAATCAAGAAAATGTCCTACGAGCTTGTCTACAGGCCAGCGTGATGGAGGCATATTCTCAATTGAGGTTCCCTCTTCCCAAATGACTCTAGCTTGTTGACAAAATACCAGCCAACACGACTGACTCTTTGTCACCTTGACACACAAGTATATAACTATTTAACTATAACCTTTCCTTTCTCATTTGTCTCTATGATGTAATATTAATATCACAATATAAAACATAATATAACTTTAAAAATACCAGTCTTTAAAATTTTAAATACTTTAAAAGTTCATTTTCTTTAAAATAGCCAAAAATCTCTCTAAAATCTGAAGTCTCTTAACTAGGCTCCTGTAAAATCAAGAACAAGTCATATGCTTCTTATTTCAAAAAGGAAGAACCAGGGCATAGTTATAGTCAGATCAAGGCAAAACCAACGCCCATTATTAATCAATAGTAAACCAAATCCTGTAGCTCAGTGTCCTGTATCTGGGACTCACAATCCAGAGGGCTTGGATGGCGCCATCTCTTTGGCTCTGCCTTCTGCAGCACCCACGGCTTGTCTCCTAGGTCCACTAGACAGCTCCACTCTACACCTGCCACTGTCCTTGGTGGTCACCCCCCCCCCCAAGTCTTGGCATCTCCAATATGCTGGAGGCTCTCCAGGCTTTCTCTTCACTACTGGCATCCTGGCCTCTCTTCAGGGACTCTAATCCTACCTCATGGTTCTGTGGCTCTGTTTTTTCAGCAGATTGTAGCGTATATCTGAGTACAGTTCTATGCATTTTTGGAAGGTTTTCTCAGCTCACTGTTGCTAACGGCTAATACTGAAATGTGCCTGCATGAGATTCACATGTGAGTCTGGTGCAGTTGTTTTGATAGTGGCTTTCTTATTTCCCATAGGAAGAGCAAAGTTGTGATGTTAAAGATAGCATGACGGTGTATTGTTGGTTGAGTGGAAGTTCAGCTAATGGGCTTTCCAACTCCAAAGCAACTAGACTGCAGTTCAGTGGCTCTAAGTCCTGGCTACATGCCCCACTCACCCAGAGAGCTTCTGAGACGGTCAGACCTTTATTTACTAAGTAAA
>LZPO01117356.1:0-16177 GCA_001675575.1 Neotoma lepida
AGGGATGGGGACACTTATTGCAATGTGTAAGTTCTGACTATAAACCTGAGAGAAATGAGGGGCATATATTTAACTATTCACTCAGTTAGAGAAAATAGAAAATTAAATGGTCTAGAGAAGAGGTTGGTATGGTGGATGTGTTCAAGAACTAGTAAGAAAACTGTTTCCAAAGAGAATTAAGGGAAATTACAGANGGATAAGATAGAGAGGCAGTCAAAAATCTGTGATGGGATATGAAGCTGATGGTTTTGAGCAAAGAAGAGATATGAACCTTCTTAGATTTAAAATATCTATTCTGTATGACATGTGGGGATTAGAGTACAGGGCATGGGGAAGCAGAGAGATCACTTGTGAGGCCAAGTTTGAAAAGAGATTCGTGTTGATGGAAACAGAAGACAGAATCTCAACAAAGCAGCAGTTCTAACTGTCTTCATTTGAGACCAGAAGTTCCAGAAGAACACTCGGGCCCTGTTTCTTTGTTTTCTGCTAAATCAATACCTCTGCTGAGATGCTGTATGTGAGTGACTACACAGCTGAATCTGAGAAGAGGCACCTAGACATCTGGTTGGGTCAACTGGGCTGAGAGTTCATCCCCTTCCCGCTCCTCACCCCAGTTTCAGCATAAGCAGTTTGATGGTACCTTATTTCCTGGGAATCTTCTTGCTATACAGAACCTCTGCTCTGTTTCTGTGTCTCTGTCTCACATCTCTCTTTCTGACTCAGAATTATTAACTTCTCTCTAAAACCCATCCTCTGAGATTCATGAATTCCATTTTTAGAATTTGTTAGACAAGAACTTGAAAACCATTTGATTGAGGCAGCTTTGGTGGCCATTGAGTTTCCGAGACCCTACCTCTCTGAGAAAGGCTTCATCATTCTCAAAGATATCTGAATATTCTACCTATAATATGTAAATGGTTTGAAACTAGAAATTTTTTTAAGAAATAGTCTATGTGTTCACTAGTGGATTGCGTGTATATAAAGGAAGAAAATACAGCCAGTAACATGATTTCGTCTGAACAACTGAAATAATGACTCTACCGTTTTAATGAAGTGAGGATCTTGGAAGAGAGGGACCTTTATGCTGAAAAAAAATGAATTTTAGATATTTATTCTAAGACTTTTATATAGGGATCCAAATGGGGATTGTGAATAGGCAAAGATGTTTAAATTAGAGTTCAGATGAATTGGGGCTGGAGAGATGGCTCAGCAGTTATGCACATGTACTGATTTTGGAGAGGACCTGAATTCAGTTCCCAGCAAACATGTCTGGGGGCTTACTGCTGCCCCCAGCTTCAGGAGATCAAGTACCCTCTTCCTGCCTATTTATGCACTGTACTCACTGCACCTACCACAGACATACATGTATACACACAATTAAAACATAAAAATATTTAAAAGGATTTGCTTAAAACAATTCAGATGAAAAGCTTTAGTGTATGTTATATTTACAGTTGTTTAATTTATAGGGTGTCAACTATACAGCTAGGATATTTTTCCCTGTTGCCCTCCAGAATTAGTGAGGTGGGTTTGATGAGGATAGACACTATTTACAGGTGTAAATTTTTATATTAATGATATCAGAGTCATAATAACAGGGTATACTGAAAGATAAATTTTGTTGAAACTTGTAGCAGATATTGTGATATACCATCACCCTTAGGATGAAAGAACTCATATTCTTAGCTGCGGGGTGCTGAGCAAGTAGAGATCACAGGTGAAACTTAGAGAGCTGTTCTTGCCATAAAAGTACTTCTTGATGGTTTGTTCACATCCACTGACTGTCCAATGTGGGAAGTACAGTAAGGCCCTGAGGGCTCTTTGCTTCAATTTGAGAACACTCTTAAGAGTGCATCATATTTCAACTTCTTCCCCTATTTTATTTCCTTCCTTTATTACTTAGAGGCACTTCTGAGACCTTTCTCTTGTAATCTTCAAATACCTCTACAGCTTAAGATGTGTTCAGCAGAGAAGCCAACCTTGAAGCATACATGGTCTACAAATGCCAGTGTTCCTAAATAAAATGTTGTAAGGCAAAAATGTAAGGAAATATTAGTGATATAACTGAAGTTGTTATTATTGACATTATTTATTATAATCATATAATAATGCTAAGAAGAGTATTTAAATTACATCCCTTTTTTGTTTTTGTTTTTGGGGGAACAAGTTTTCTCTGCATAATAGCTCTGGATGTCCTGGAACTCACTCTGTAAACCAGGTTGGCTTTGAACTCACAAAGATCTGCCTGCCTCTGCTGCCCAAGTTCTGTAATTAAAGGTATACAATACCCTTCCCCCACCCCCGGCCAAACTATAATTACCTTAAGTAGATATTAATTACTATATAGCTATTTTACCTACATTCAGAAATAATTATTATGAACTCTGTTTTATTATTCCTAATAAAATTATTTTATGTGATAGATATTCATGCAGAAATAATCAGTGTCTTATGAGAAATATGATTTTTTTTGCCTTGTATCCTGCTTTACAGTTTAATTATAGTTTAAACTAAAGANGATTATATTTTAAAAAATTGTCAAGAAAATTATATTTAAAATATGAAAATAAAGTAAGTGTGATGGGTAATCTCCACTGACAACTTGATGAAAATCTAGACTCACTTAGATAAAGAGCTCAGGACACACCTGTGAAGGATTATCAACAGTTAGGTTAGCCTTTAGGCATGTCTGTGGAGATTACCTTGATTATGCTAATTGAAGTTGGGAAACACGCCCACTTTGGGTGACACAATTCCCTGACTGAGATCCCAGATCATGTATAAATGGAAAACACGTGCTAGGCAGTAACATGCATTTGTCTCTCTCTTCTTGTGTGACCAAAGCCTTTTCGAAGATTTTAATTTGTCACGCAGATGTTTTTCTAAACATATCTCTCCATCATTCTAAAAAGGTAACATTTCTGTGACTCAGATCTTCTTATTTAAAAGTTCTTTACCCTAGCTTTCTATACTTTTTAGTACTATTTTTCAATGCTAGTAAATGATCTTCTTGTGGATTCTGTTTGAGTTCTTATAAACCAGCAACCTTTCCAAACCACAAAGGATATTCTTCATTTTTAATTCTTAAAAGATTTAAATTTATTGAGTATTCTTTGCTTTTATTACATAATCTCTAATACAGATTTAAAAATTTTTGAAACTGTGCAAGAAAAGCATAGCCAACAAATGAAACACATATGTGAGGACTCATTATTTAATTGCTTTTTGAAGCAGTGCCTCTCAACACAGGCAGAACTGTTGGCCAGTTTCCTGGCATTGCTTCACCTCAACTATTCTGGGATTTTTTGTTTACTTACTTTTTTAAAAAGGAATTTTAATCCTCAATTTCTTTCTATTGATAGAATAAAACTCTACTATAAAAGAGAACTTGAGAAATGTCATTTAGATAATTTCAAAGAGAAATAGCGTAACTTATGTTTCATGAAGTTTTAAACAATTACAATTTACAAATCCCAGTGAGTAGTGACTTACAGCCCCTTGTCATATAAATCTATTGTAGAGTGGACTATAGTACTGGCCAGGGAAGTTGAGATCTCATTCAAAGCGTGAAATTCTCTAAGTTAAATTAATGGCTTTCATAGTGTTCTGAGATCGGAGCCTCATGTAGCTCAGGCTGACTTTGAATTCATTATTCTTCTGACTTTACTTTCCAAGTGCAAGGAATACATGCCTGTGCCATCATACCTGACTCAACAGCCTTGTTCAACAGTCCAATTCTATTCCAAATCAGAAATGTTTCAAAGCTATATTGGATAATATTTTATAGTGAAACTGCNANGGCAGTTTGTTAATTTTATTCCTCTCAGTGCTCCAAAAACAGTTCCCAAATTTTAATCTGTCATGTTCCAGGCAGGCTACTGACAGACTTGACTTGTCTTGGAATTTAGCGTTACTGAGCTTGTCCCAGAAGGATAAACCTTTGTGTCTCTCTGGGGAGGAAGCACTGTAGGCCTTCATAGTGATCTTCCCAGTTGCCCCATGGAGCTGGCCCTTCAAGTGCTAGGTGTATATTTCCATCTATGCCACCCACATGTGGTGTGTGAAATCATTACTTGTTAGAGATTTTCTCTAAGAAAATCTATGTTATGGAAGTTATGTATAATAAAAAGACTTTTGCAGATACGAGTAATATAATGTCTTTGAGGAAAGATTATCTGTGTTATCCCTATGTTATCATGAGTTCTTAAAAGCTATGAACATGGCTGAAGATATAGCTTTCTGACAGAGCACACNCATAGCCTAGCATGCATGGATCCTGAAGTTCCATTCTAGTATTACAAGAAAGAAGGGGGAATATTGCAGGATACATGATCACACTGTGAACCCCGAGTTTGTGTTTGCATTAATTAAAAAAAAAATCAACTTTGGGTCAGGAGGTGGAGCCAGCAACTAGTTGACAAAAAGTAATCAAAGAGAGTCAGAAGGAGTCCAGAAGATGGATAAAGANGCACAGGTAGTANTAGTGAGGGACTTTGAGTGTGGTGGTCCATTTTGGTTTAGAGCTATAGAAGAGACACTCTCTGAGACGCTGGTAAAAAGCAGAAGTCAGCAAGTTGCTCCTCAACCTCTCTGAACTAGCAGATTTTCACCCCAGCCTCTGACTCCCAAGTCTTTATTAGTAAATAGATGATAGAGATTTAGTTTAAAACTATATTTGGTGGGAATGGGAGGAGGCAGATATGGCAAGACATAGAAGTCCTGCTGAGCCACTGCCTGAGAAGTGGACCAGTAACTGTGCAGTTGTAGTTATTGACTGAAATACCAGTAGATTCAGGTGTAGCCACAGTGCTGGTGATAAAACAACATTTTGTTGCTCCAATGTGGGGCACGACCATATGAATGGAGAATTCACATCAGCTGGCCTTTGATCATGACTCCAGAAAGTGGGCTGGCACTTGGAAATCACTGGAGGGGGTTGAGCCCACTGCCAACACCACTGCTAAAGACAAATTGAGAACTCAGCAGATTTGGTGAGACACCTGAGAAGTCCTTGAGAGAGTTAAGTATTAACTTACTCTTAAGTTAAGTTAAGTATTAAAAAAAAATCATTCCCATGTTAAGAATGGGAAATATCATAATTCAGGGTGCTAAGACCCTGCATAGTACTACTATGGATGGCTTGAAAATAGAAACAGTAAATGAAGGGACAAATGANTTACCTGGGATTGACATAATGCTGATTATAATTACTATCAGTGTGATAATTTGCATTTCACCCTTAACAGCCACAGTGGCTTTTGTGCCAAATATAAAAAAAATAGTCTGACAATTGTGCCAAATATGAACATTTGACTGATAAGATATAAACTTTAGAAAGGCTTATTAGTGAAAACAAGAAAAATTTGACTGATAAGACACAAACTTTAGAAAGACTTACTAATGAAATATAAGAAAAACTTGAATGGTAAGATACAAGCCTTAGAAAGACCTACTAATGAAAATAAGAAAAATACTCAACAGACCAAGTAATTTAGACAAGAACCTATCAAACCTACCAAATGGTGAAACTGACCAGGGAAGGNCCAAGGTTATTAGAAAATCAACCTTAGTTTATCCAGTTACTATACAAGAATGACCAGCAGACAATAGGCACCTCTGAGGTTATACAGAAGTCAAATGGACTCCTATAGAAATATTATATTTGAGGATATTTAAAGAAGCAGTCATTTCATATGGTNTGCATTCATCCTATATGAAGCAGATGTTAAATTCATAGGCAACTCAGAATAGAATTATCCCCAAGACTGGAAAGATTTAGCTATACCAATATTGGAAGCTGGTTCTCAGTTACAATGGTGAACATGGTAGATAGAGGAAGCTAGTGTCATAGAACCATGAAATAGGTCTAGAAGCATTAATATTTCCCAAGATCAGCTTCTAGGTGAAGGCCAGTATGCTGAGTTGCAAAGACAGTGTGAATTGGATAAACACACCATGGCCCTATGTCACTTAGTAGCCTTACATGCTTGGAACAAGGTTGAAGAATCAGGAAAGAGGTCTAAGTCATTTATTAAAATTATAAAAGACCCCAAAAAAGCCTTCACTGATTTTTTATTGTCTTCAGGTGTAAATAGAATAGTATCAGATCCATAAGTTAGATAACTATTAATTGAATCTTTGGCTTTTGAAAAATGCTAATTCAGAATGTAAAAGCATGATTAGGACTTTAAAGGCAAGATCAGCAGCAAAAGATGAATGGATTAGAAATACAGGTGATATTGGATCTCATGTTCATGATACTGTTCTGTTTCTAGAAATTTCTGTTTCTAGAAATTTAAAAAAAATCAAAATATCAAATGTTTTAATTGTGGTAAATAAGGTCATTTGAAAAGGGATTATAGGCAAGACAATTATTTTTCTAGAGATAATCAAAATAGAAGAACGAGAACTTCTGAAGTGTACAGAAGGCATGGCAAAGGTCAGCATAGAACTAATGAATGCAGATCATCTTGTAAGGTAACCCTTTGCCATCTGGAAATGTCTTAGAGAGCCTCTCATAGGCCCCAGTAACAAATTTGGTTCAATCATCCCCTGCTAGCATCAGGAAACTCATCCAAAGGGCAATTAAAAGACTTAATACTTGTTGTTAAAAGCCACACTGCTTTGGATGTGATCAAGGACAGAACAGCTTCAGTAGGAACAACAAAAATTTCAGGAGACACCAAAAAAAAAAAGTATTTTGGCAAACTGATATAAATGATCAGAGGCCAAAACTAAAAATACAAATGAATGGAATTGAAATTGTGGGTTTATTGGACACAGGCACAGCTGTAACCATAATTTCNCCAAAATCTTGGCATACAGATTGGCCTCTTCAGAGGTAAATATTCAACTTCTAGGGATTGGAACTTTACCTCAGTTAAAACAAAATACAAGAAGGGTTTAGTGTATAGGGTCAGAAGGACAGATAGGAAAAGCAAAGCCATATGTGGCTGACATAGCAATGAATTTGTGGGGATGTGATTTGTTGCAGCAATGGAAAACACAGATTAACATTCCTCCAATCTCAGAGGAACATTCCTCCAAACCATAAAATAAAGAATACTTCTGAGAGAAATATTAAAAGGTATTATCAAGAACAGTCACAGACCATTCAGATTGTACATACCCAAAGCATAACAGCGGTTGGTCTTTTAAAGGTATATACAGCCTTACCTCTAAAATGGTTAACTGACAAACCTGTGTGGGTGGAGCAATGGCTTTTGACATCAGAAAAATTACNGGCATTAGAGCAGCTGGTACAGGAGCAGTTAAATGCTCAACATATTAAAAAAATTAACTAGCCCTTGGAATTCAACTATTTTTGTTATTAAAAACAAATCTGGAAAATGGAGAATGTTAACAGAACTGAGAGCTATAAAAAAAAAAGGTGATTCAGCCAATCAGCTCTTTACAGCATGGAATTCTCTTACCTTCTTTATTACATAAAGGATAATCTATTATAGTGATTGATTTAAAAGACGGCTTTTTCACTATATCTTTATAAGAACAGGATAGAGAAAACTTTGCCTTCACAGTGCCTACTTTTAATAATTTCCAGCCTGTTAAAAGGTACCATTGGAAAATTCTTTCACAAAGAATGTTAAACAACCCTACCTTCTATCAATATTTTGTACAACAACCATTAGCAATAATTCATAAACAGTTTCCTCAATCTATAATTTACCATTATATGGATGATATCTTACTGGCTGTTTCAGACACAGACACCTTAGAAAAAACGTTTGATGAAGTAAAGAGAATTTTGCCTTGTTGGGGATTACAAATTTCTCCTGAAAAAAAAAATACAAAGAGGATATTCTATTAGTTATTTATGATATAAGATAGGTTCACAGGAAATTCAACCACAGAAAGTAAAATCAGGAGAGATCAATTACAAATTCTTAATGATTTTCAAAAATTGTTGTGAGATATTAACTGACTATGACCCACAGTTGGATTAACTACTCAATTGCCAAGTAATTTATTTCAAGTATTATAAGGTGATAAGGATTTAAATAGTCCAAGAAAATTATCACCTGAGGCTGAGAAAGAATTGGCTCTGGTAGAAAAGAAATTACAAGATGCATATGTGGATCACTTGGATCCATAGCTTGATTGTACTCTAGTCATTCTACATTCTACTCACTCTCCCACAGGAATTCTTATGTAGAGAGAAGATAATATCTTTGAATGGATATTTTTTAACCACACAGAGTAAAAAACTAAAGACCTATGGGGGAAAAAAAGTAATCAGAAATAGAAAGTATCCATTGTATATAACACATATCAGATCCCATATGGCTCTACCAGGCTCTTTAGCACAAAGGTAATGATGAAATTAATCAGTTATTGGTGGGAAATACATGCTAGAATCATCATAATTTAATAAAAACACTATGCCAATAGTAAAGGTTTGAAGAAAGATTTTTTTATCACTTCACAACAAGCCAAGGAAATTATAAGGAAACGTCCTACTTGTTNTCNGCATAAACAAACTCCATTACCTACAGGAAGTAACCCAAAAGTTACTCAAAGAGATGAAATTTGGCAAATGGATGTGTTTCATTTTATAGGGTTTGGAAAATTAAAGTATGTGCACAATATGTATACATATACATAAAATACATATATGATAGATGCATATTCAAGATTTCAATGGGCAATTGTTTTGAGTTCTGAAAAGGCTGATTCTGTAATTACACATTTATTAGAAGTCATAGCCATTACGGGGATACCTGTACAAATTAAGAATGACAATGCTCCAGCATATGTGTCTAGTAAAATTGAAAAATTTTCTGAACATTATAACATAAAGCATATTGCAGATATACCACACAATCCTACAAGACAAGCAGTTATACAAAGATCTAAGCACACTTTAAGACAGATGCTTAATAAACAGAAAAGAGTAATAAAGACCCCCAGAGATAGATTACACAGTGCTTTATTAACTTTAAATTTTTAAAATGCTAATAAGAAACGAATAACAGCTGCTGAGACATTAGATAGTAGAAAAATTACTAACTTTAATTAGCTTGTATATATATATNTTTTTTTTCGAAACAGGGTTTCCCTGTACAGCTTTGGAACCTTTCCTAGAACTCACTCTGTAGCCCAGGCTGGCCTCGAACTCAGAGAGATCTGCCTGCCTCTGCCTCCCAAGTGCTGGGATTAAAGGCATGTGCCACCACCACCTGGCTCAGCTTGTATATTTTAAAGATGTGTTGACCTCAAAATGGAGACCAGGATATGTGTTACATTGTGGAAGAGATTTTGCTGAGGGATGTCATTCTGTATGCTGTAAATATATGTTGTTCCTACTAGTTAATAAAAAAGCTGCGTTGGCCTCTGTCAAGGCAGCTTAGAGGCAGGTGGGAAATTCAAGGAGAGGNACAGGAAAGAGAAAGGCAGAGTGAGGGAGACACCATACTGCCATCCTAGAAACAACATGTATTGGGATGCAGGTAAAGCCATGGAACACATGGTCATACATAGTTATGGGTTGAGTTAAACTATAAGAACTAGGAACCAAGAGGCCTGCTGTAGGCCATACAGTTGATAATTAATATTAAGCCTCTGAATAATTATTTTATAAATGGCTGAGGGACCGCAGGGCTGGGCAGGATCGTGGGGCTGGTGAGATTGGAGAAAACTTATGGCTACATGATTTTGCTTTTGTTTCCACAGAAGAAGCAAAGCTATGGATACCATCAAGAATGATGAAGATTATATTTGAGCAGGAGAGACTTCTTGATTAAGGAAAGGTGATAGTTCATCAAAGAGCTTGGTCATTCAATCCAAACTAACTTATAAAACTAACAAATGTCTTTCATTTGGTCAGGTATGAAAAAAATTTTTTAATTAAAAGACAATACTTTTCTGTTGCCAAAAAACATTTTGCCTTAAAAAAGATATAAATTGCCAAAAACAAACAAACAAACAAACAAACAAAAAAGAACAACTCCCAAAAGTTAGTGTTGGGGCAGGACTTGTTTTTGTCTTTCCAGGAGAATAAAATCATCCAACTAAGGAATCCAGAGACCACTGGACAAATAAGACATCTGAAGAAGAAGGATGAATCTTTAAGAAAAAAATGTCCCAAGAAAAAGTAAATTGGCCTAATGGTATAGCACACCTCCAACAGGGTAGAATTTGGTAAATCTTCCCAAATGCTTGTTTTTGCTGCTCTATACAAACACAAAAGGAAAATGGTCTTTTTGTGGTCCTGATTCAATTAATAATTAAAGCTNTCTTTGGAGTTGGAGTGTGGCTCTCTCCTTTTCTAAACCATCCATATTTGTTAAAAAAAAATCCAAAATCTCTGCTTCATGTCAGAAGAGCCATCTGGTATAGGACAGAAGAAAACCAAAATTAAGGGACTATTCTATTGCCATGAACCTCATAATCCTTTGATTTTATTTTGACTCTTTGAAACTTTTCTTAAGATATAAATATTATCTCAAAATCTATAAGATCACTATGCATATATAAATTTTCTGTCAGGATATTAGTAGTCATACAGAGCACTAACTTGTTCTAGAATATTATTCTAAGATGTACTACATTTGTTTATGCTGTGGAACATTTGTTTAATGATGCAAAGATATGTGGCATTCTTTTATGTTGCATTTGTTTAACTCTGTGAAGCTGTGTTACTTTGTCTATCTAAATTACCTGATTGGTCTAATAAAGAGCTGAATGGCAAACAGCAAGGTAGGAGGAAGGATAGGCAGGGCTGGCGGCCAGAGAGAATAAGAAGGAGAAACCTGGGAGAAAGAAGAAGAAAGAGAAAGAACAGGAGGAGAGGAGGACACTAGGGGCCAGCCATCCAGTCACACAGCCAGCCACAGAGTAAGCGAAAGTAAGATTACAGAAGTAAGAAAAGGAAAAATCCCAGAGGCAAAAGGTAGACAGGATAATTTAAAGTTAAGAAAAGCTGGCTAGCAACAAGCTAAGCTAAGACTGGGCATTTTTTTAAAGTAAGAATAAGCCTCTGTTTGTGATTTATTTGGGAGTTGGGTGGCAGACCCCCCCAAAAGAGCAAAAATAAACAACAACACTAACTGATTCTAGAAATAAATTTCATCTAACTTCCTGTATGTGCTTTGGGGTTTGAGTGTATAGCAGATAATTAGAAACTAAGTTTGCATACCCTGGATTACTTAATAGATTCTGGTCCTTTAATATTTCAGAGATCTGTTTTATATGGCATTTAAAATGTTTAACTTTTCTGCAGTGAACAGTGATCATTCCTAACAGTGACCTTTGAGGTCTCCAAAGTGATAATGAGTTCCTGCAATGATGAGCTACCTGGACTGTGCTAACACCATTAAGCTGACTAACACAACACAATGATCAGTTTTGGACTACAAAATGTTCAGTACAATTTCAGAGCTGCTAGCTGAGAGGGTCTACTCTAGCCAGGACTTCAGTTAAGCCCTGCACTTTCCCATCACACAGAGACTAGACAACAAATGATACATCTAGCTCTCCCAGGACTTGGAAGAAAATTATCCCAATTTTCTCAGGGTCCCCTAAAGATGCCATTACCCCCAGATGATAGGAAGTAATTTTAAGAACATGATGTCCACATTCACAAGAAGTGGGGTGGCTGGTTTTTGGTCATTCAATGGGTTATGGATGTTTGTCATCATTTGGGGGGATTAGTTGTAAGTTGTTATTAATCATGATCAGGAAGAAAACTAAATATAGAAGGATAGATTAATGGATTTCTTTCTTTCTTTTTCTTTCCTCAATCCTTCTTTCTATCCTATCTAGTAAAAAGAAAGGGGGGTATAGGAATGGTAGGATAAAAGGGTACATTATGGGATCTACTTTTAAACTCAAAGCCAGCACTAGTCTCAAATATTTTACATTGGTATGGATTTTTGTATGTTGATCCAAATTTAAAGTTATTTTTGCTATAATATACTATATATGTTTCTACTCTTGTTTAAGGTATTATACCTATGCAGCTCATTTAAAAATGTAATGTAAAGTTCTAGCTCTTGAAAGCTATTATTACAAAATGAACAGGATAATTAAGAAATACAGGTTAGTAGTCAACTATAACAAACTTGTAGTTATGTTAGGTATGTTTCCATGGTTAAACAGAGATATATTTTAGACAGATAGGTTGTAAGAAAAAGTTTTTCTGTGTCCCACCTGAGCTCCCGTGGCCTCTCTTACCCAAGTAAACACACAGAGGCTTATATCATTTACAAACTTATGGCCTAATGGCTCAGTCTTTTCATTAGGTAGCTCTTACATCTTAAATTAACCCATTTCTATAAATCTATACTTGCCACATGGCTTGTGGCTTACTGATACCTTTACATCTTGCTTCTCCTGGTGGCAGCTAGCAGCATCTGCCTTCTCTGCTTTCTTTTTTTTCTCTCTAGTTAGAATGTCCTGCATAACCTTATTCTGCCTCACCATTGGACAACAGCTTTATTTATCAACCAATCAGAGCAACACACATTCACAGCATACAAAAAGGCATCTCCATCATTTCCCCTTTTCTCTCTATTTAAAAGGAAGGTTTTAACTTCAACATAGTAAAATTACATAAAGCAAAACAGTTATCTACCAAGAATTACAGTTACAATATCTATTTTATTTATATTTGGCAAATTTAAAGAAAATATTTTATCTATCCTATATTTATGAGTATAAAGTTTTATATCTATCTTATCTTTTATCAAAATCAACAAAAACCATAATTATAACTATCTAATCACCAACTACATCAAAGACCTCAGAAGGATATAATACCACCTAAGTAAACAAGAAGAGCATTGTAAGCAATGTACAAAAATCTAGAATGACAGAGATAGCTGTTTGACTGGACAGTCACCCAAAGTTCTTCTGTATTGTTGGGGCATCCATCTTCAACCTATAGGCCTAGAATTTTTCAGTCANTTCTCCTCGTGTCCTATAGAATGCCTGGCAGTCTTCTCTGTGAAACAGGAACCTGAAGGACCATCTCGTCTTGAAAAATTCAGTGGTCACCTTCCTATGGGTCCTGCATACAACGTTTTTTCAAGCAGTCCAGGCAAGAACAATTTTTTGTCCAAATGGATATTTTTGCCAAGAAGATAAACTCTATATGGAGTGTCTTCGACATCCATCTTTCTCTTTGAAGTAAATCAGTGCTGCCAGGAGCAGACATGTCTCACTGTTCAGAAAGTCTAAGCTTTCAAAGCATTCTAAATGCTATATTCTGTATGTCATTGAAGTATTTGAAGATTACCTATCTATCTGAAATATATCTTTGTATACCTAAAAAACTTAACATGACTATAAGTTTGATTATCTTAGAAGACTAATTATTAATCTGTATTTCTTAATTATCCATTACAATTTAAATGAGTTAAATAAAATAATACCTTAAACAAGAGTAGAAACATATATATATATATATATATATATATATAAAGTATAAAAAATTAACTTTAAATTTGTATCAATAAACTAAAATCTATACCAATGTAAAACATTTTAAACAAGTTGCCCTTTAAAAGTAGTCAACAATCCACCCTTTTATCCTATCATATCTATATCCTATATTTCCATATCATATCCCCCTTTCTTTTTTTAGAAAGAGATTGACTATGACCAATAACGATTTGTAACCAAAAATCTAAACAAAGACAAACATCCATAGTCCATTGTTTGGGAATGTGGGTGTAGTTTTTTAGGTTACTTCCTGTTGATAGGGGGTGCTGTATTTGCTGGTAGTCTTATGGGGGTCTTGAGAAAATTTGAGATAATGGTCAAGTCCTGGGAAGACTAGCTATAACATTTGTTGATAGGTACCATCTGTTAAGGTTCAGGAGGTCTGGCTTGATCAAATCTGATCCATCTTAACCTGGAACAAATCCATAGCCTCTTGCTTCCTGTGGAAACAAAAGCAGAGCTTCCCTTCCAGAGCAAAGTATCCTTAGACATAAATTTTGAAATTGAGATACCTTTAAAATGTTTATATTAATTTAACTCAGCAGCTTTTATAATCAAATGTCTCTCTGCAATTAAAATCTCAAAGACAACATAATTCAGATTCTCTGTGTAATATCCATTGTTACGTGGCTTATTATATTACATTTACTGTCTGTTTAAAGACTTTATTTTTTAAAACTATTTCTTTATATAACTATATATATATATTTTCTTTTAAGCCTATGTACATTTTTGCACACAATGTAAACCATTTAGAGGTTTATTCAATCTGAATCTGTCTTATTTTGAATCTATAATCCTTTTCTAGCCAGGAAAGATTTTAAACTGCCAAACTGCATGGCTAGGACCAGCAGCCTNGGCTGCTGACTCTGATCACCTCAGCTTTTCAACATAGTGAGGGTACCCAGGAGAGTTGCTTTTACCTGCCAACTCTGGGGTCCATGCTGTCATCTGGATAGCATGCAGCTGGCCCATAAACCCTTTTTGTCTAGATGAGTGAAAGTTAAATCCACCATACAGTGCGCTGCGCAGCTTGCAGATGCCACTGTGTACTGCAGCAGGAATCTGCCATGCTGCTTAGCTCAAGCCCACACACTGAAAACCTGCCATAGTGTAGCTCAAGTCCACATGCCACAGTGTCTCTATACCCTGGCCTCTCTATATCTCGACCCTCATGAGACATGAAGTAGAAAGCTGTTCTTAGCTCAATTTTAGAATTCCTTTTTAAGTTTTCTCAAGTTTCAGGTGGAAAGTCTTGCCCCATGTTGGGTGCCATTGTAAGAAAAAGTTGTTCTGTGTCCTGCCCAAGCTCCCGTGGCTGCTCTAACCCAAGTAAACACACAGAGGCTTATATCATTTACAAACTTATGGCCTAATGGCTCAGGCTTTTCATTATCTAGCTCTTACATCTTAAATTAACCCATTTCTATAAATCTATACTTGCCACGTGGCTCATGGCTTACTGATACNTTTACATCTTGCTTCTCCTGGTGGTGGATGGCTAGCAGCAATAGGTGGTCTTCAAATACTTCAGAGATCTACAGAATATGGCATTTAAGATATTTTAATAACATAAGGCTTTTCATGACAGTAAGATACATCTCCTCCTGGCCACATTAATCTATTTCAGAGAAGATGATGAGAATCAAAGAACCTCCATATGGAGTTTGCTTTCAGTGTGGCAAGATAGCCACTGGGCAAGAAACTCCCGTTCACTCAACTGCTCATAATATGCTGTCCAAATTGGATAAGCAAGATACAAAGTAAGTTGACTGCAGAAATTTGCCAAGACAAGGTAGGCTAGTATTTCAAAATTCCTGCTTCACAGAAAAGTCTGTCAAATATTCTAGGCCTGTAGGCTAAAAATGGATGTCCCAACATTGCAGAGGAACCTTGGGTAACTGTCCAGGTAGCTAGGTGTCTTTGTCATTTCTATAGTTTTGGAAGTTGCTTTCTCTGCACTTCCTGTTTATTCAGGTAATATTTTATCCTTTTCAAGTCTCTGATGTGGTTGACAACTAGATAAGCTAAGATAGATAATAGAGTACTTTCACTGAAGTTGCTATATACTCATAGACTGGTCATTGTAAATGTAATTGTTACTTGATAATTTTTCTTATTATATACAGTTTTACTGTGTTAGAGTTAAAACCTTTCTTTTTATTTAGACAAAAAGGGGGGAAATGTTACAGGATATATGATTATACTATGAACCTAGAGTTCATGTTTGAATTAATTAAACAAAATCAACCTTAGGTCTAGAAGCAGAGCCAGTAACTAGTTGACAAAAAGTAATCATAGAGAGTCATAGGGAGTCCAGAAAACAGTTAGAGAGATGCACAGGAACTAGTAGAGAGAGACTTTGAGTGTGGTGGTCCTTTTTGGTTTGGAGTGATGGAAGAGAAAGTCTCTTTCTGAGATGCCAGTGCAATGGGAAGGCTTACTAGTTGCTCCTCAACCTCTCTAATCTAGGAGGTTTTCACCCTAGCTTCTGGCTCTGGAGTCTTTATTGGTAAACAGAATGATAGAGATTTAGTTAAAAACTACATTTGGTGACAGTAGCAGGAGACAGATCTGGCAAAACATAGAAGTCCTCTGGGCTTCTGCCTGAGAAGTGGCCCAGTAACTGTGGAGCTGCAGTTGCTGGCTGAAGCAACAGTAGATGCAGGTGCAGCTGCAGTGCTGGTGATAAAACAGAGAAGAGAGAAAGAGAGAG
>LZPO01117356.1:16402-30599 GCA_001675575.1 Neotoma lepida
GATTCATCCCTACAGAGCCTTGATAAACAAGGCAGACTTGCTGACATCTTGATTTTAGCCCTTGAGACCCATGTTAGACTTCTGGACTACAGAATTTCATTTGTCTTGCTTTAAACTATTACACTGTGGTCATTAGTTTAAAAAGAAGAGGAAACCAATACAGCACATTACAGCCACTTGGCAACTTCTGCTAAGAGGGTTCATGAGAATGACTGCTATCTTCACAAACTTAAATCCTGTATAGCACACTTCTTCATCAAACATGAGGATTCTTCACTATCCTTTTGTTGAATGGACCACGAGTAACTCCAAACAACCCAAACAACCCTATGCAACTAGAGTGTAGGTAATGAATTTCTAAAGGCAGTTCTAGCACATAGCAAGACCCAAAAGGGCTTCTCTGAATTATCATTTTTAAGATAATACAGTCAGCGGTTTTTACCTAACAGACATAGTATTTTAGCTACTGTTATTTTCTCTCAGTCAACATCTAGAAAGCAGGCTAGCAATCTATTGCTTAATGAGTCAGATGTGGACCAGTGGATTGATCTGTTTCAGTCAAGAGGGCTCAAGACTCATTAACCCAGGGAAATAAGCACACATTCACACCTTTTCATGTTCTATTTTTCTTTGTCAGGAGAGGGTTCATTGCTGGGCCTGCTGCTGTATATGGGAAAATTTCTATTTTCCACTTTCCCATTTTTTTGTGATACGCAGCTAACATTTCAGAACACCTTTGATTACAGAAACGAAACCATCAAGTTAAAAAAGGTTAGTGGAAGGGGTGAAGGCCTAATGAAATACAGGATGACACTAGGTGAGCTAAGTGCTCACTCGTGCAGCACAAGACTAGGTGAGCTAAGTACTCACTAGTACAGGATAAGACAAAATGAGCTTAGTAGAACTCCAGTCATGGGAACTAGTACATACTTACTACTTAAAGAAGGATGCCTTTCTTACAGTCTGTAATCCACTATGCAATTCTCCAGCACACATTGGACATCTAACAAAATTTACAATATGACATTGAGGTTCAAGTCCTTGGAGTCAAATACTGACTGAAGTACAGACTTTGCCATTAGGTAACTATGATCATAGTTGTGATGTAATTCCTGCTTTCTTGTTGGTGACATTGAAGTAAGATTATAGGTCAAGTATCCTGCATACTCCATGGAATAGAGGAAAGACTTCTTTGCTGTCATAGGCTGTGGTGTAGAGTAGGGTAATAGGGCAGTGGAAAATCATCCCAGCCTTGTCCTGCTCCTGGGATTTGGAAGCCCTCACCCCTGTGGCTCAGCATTACTATACAAACAGTGTTTCAGAGTTAAAGACCTAGCAATGCACACTCCAAAAATGTTTGAGAATGGCTAGAATTGTTACACAGAGAAACCCTGTCTTGAAAAAACCAACAAACAAAAAACAAAACAAAACAAAAACACAAAATCCCTATCAGAGCCCACCCCTCCACCCAGCCCATTGTTGTCTCTGCTCCTGGTCAGAGGCAGTTGCCATCCTGTGTCTCTCTTCAATAAATCCCCTGTGTGAAGTTTGTTGCTTGGTATGACTGTGTATTGCTTAGCTCCCAATTTCCAAGATACCCTTGTGTCTGAAAAACCCTTTCAGCAGAACAAAATATGAAGACACAGAAAAACAAAACTACTACATATCTCTAGATGCCCAGAGTTCTCTCCCACCTCCATANTCTTCCAACCTGTAGCAGACACCAGAAAAGCAATAACTCTCACTTTTAATTAGTAGTTGTCGTTATAAAACCAGGGATTTTTCAAATATATTTTGTCCACAAAATTTATAAACAAATCCCTTTTTATTTATTCATTGATATTTACTGATAATCATAAAATTCTCATTGTTAAATGAAGGATCAATGCAAAGAAGAAAATTAATAATTCATAAGCTATTTCCCTTTAATTGTAATGCACAAAGAAATAAATGGAAGTCACTTAGCAGAGATTATCTTCAAAAATCATGGAGAATAAAGTGGGAAAGGAGTCCAAATCTTGCATTATGTATCTATCCATAGCTTCACCTGGTTCTGTGGTCTCTCCAGGACACCACTGTCACTGCCGTAAACTGGAGGGATAGAGCTAGGCAAAGATGAGAACACTAAGAATGGTCTGGCCAGGATTTTGAGGTGTCAAAAACGGCCAATGGCTTTATCTTGAGAACTGAAAGAAAGGAAACCAAACATATATAAAGAAACCAAACCAAGTTTCACTTTAGTATTTACAAAAAGATAAAATAAAGCTTGAATAAGGTAAAAGCATTCAATAAATAAATAAACAAACAGATTTTTTAAAAAAGCTCCTCAATATTTCAGAAAAGAAGAATTCTGATGTTTTTCACAAGTAAGGTTTAGGGGAGTGCTTGATCAAAATAAAAGCATGTTTCCTTAAGAGATATCATTCAGAAGCCACCACCTTCCTCCGCAGAATGCAATGATAGGTATTTCTGACAAGCAGCTAAGGTTCCTTCTTCTAAGAGATTATTTATCCACTGTTCTTCCTGGGAGCCAATTTCAANGAGTTCCTGTATTTTGAGGTGGTGTCACAAACCCACTGACAGGAAGCAGAAATGTTGGTTCCCCTGCCTACAATTTCAGAAGGGATTCTGTGGCAGAGTCTTACTGTGTACTTCATAATATTGTAGGAAACATTGAGGATCTGTGGAGAAATTGAGGAGGACTGCAATTCTTTAAGAAGGCCACAGAACATCAGTACTGTCTATATTTAAACATACTGAACTTCATGTCATTGTGAATTAATATTCATTGTTACAGACAGAGCACTGAATACTTGACTAGCCAGAAAAAGCCATATGTAATCCCATTATTTATACTGCTAATACTTTTTTGAGCAAAAATTAACTTCTTTGGTGACATGAAAGAATGAATCTATTAGAATATTTATTTTCTGCTGAAGAGAAGCTGTGAACACTTGTGTATTGAATGAATCTAAGGACAAATGACATTTTAGCTATCATAAATTTTGTGCAATATTCTCAGAATGGTTTTATCAATGTAAAAGTGATACAAACTAATTAAGATGGAATATGTGGTACACCATATAGTCTCAATAAATATTGGCTATATTTTCATTTGTAAAATGCATTGGTTTTGTTACTGTGTTCTGAAGATTAGTGTCACAAAAGCAGAGTAATTTTGCTCATGTACAGTGGAGTACAGAGGTCACATTATATTGGCTTCATTGCACTATCANTCTTAGAATATGCTTATCTTTTGCATAAAATCTCCTATAGAAATTTACATCTGCAAAATTACCTCATCATGCCCAAATATCATTGGCTAAAACTCAGTTTCCTTTTTATTTAAAATAAGATTTAGCATACTGCTAAACATTTGACTTTAGGTAGGAAAGCAAGCAGCCTCAGTGGCTTTTCTTATAGTGCTTATGATTGTTTGAATGTCTAACATGAGTCCTTTCAGTGGCCTGAGAGTTTCATAATTGTGCTTTCAATTTTAGCCATATATTAGAGCCAGTTTATACCAGATTTCAAGAGTCAGTGGAAATATTAGGGAATTTTGCAAGTAAAAAGTTGAATATAGCCTGCATAATAATTAATGTTAAATAAAATTAACTTCATTAAACAAATACTAGAAATAAAGGTTGTGAATACTGAAAGCAGATTNCTTCCTAAACTCTTTATTCAGGTTTTCTCTTCAGTGATCATATCTATGGCATTTGTATGCAAAAGACTAGATGATGGAAATAGAGACCTACTGCATTGCATATATAAAAAATTGTTATGTAATAGAAATGTATATAATGGTGTCTTATGCATATCTCCTCCCTACTTTGCATTCANTGGCTTGGCTTAAAACTGGTCATATAGATGGAATACTTGCTCCATAAAAGCTTACATTAAAATGATGGCTCTTCCAGGAAGAATGGGTATCATATTTACCAGTATTTGTGTGCCTTCTAATACCTACAATTGAATTTTCAATCATTTTTCTTGCATCAGCAAAGGTCAATAAAGAGATCAAAATGGGCATATCTGTACATTTCCCTAACATGATAATTATTCTGACTGTGAACCAGTGAGCACTGTGGAACATAGTTGAAGCAGTTCTTCTTTATTTAAGTTTTACAACATCTTTCACTGGGCCAGTATGCACTACATAGACAGTATGCACTAGATAATTTAGCTCTGATTTGAAAGGTCTTTTGTTTGTTTGTTTTGTGTATGTGTATGTGTCACCAACACCTTGAGGAAACAGTAAATCCAAGATAAGGAATTTCTACATGTTTTCCCTAGAACTAATGTATTTGTTTACCTTTTCTTGAGCTTGGGGCACTCAGAAAAGGGAAAGGTACCAAGAAGAGAAAAAAAAAAAATTCTTCGCTGCCACATTGTCATTCTTTGGATAGTCAAAGCAAATGAAACATATTAGAGAAAATATGAAAAGTTAAACAGAAAATAATCTAGACATTCCTAATACGGTGTGTTTGGTAAGAGCTCCACCTCAGCCCCTGGTGTCTCGCTCTGGGAGGACAATTCCTGGCTGCCAGGTGCCTGGCTGAGCTGCTTTCTACCGGGGGTCTTCCTGAGGCAGCTTCCTGTGCAGCTCAGGCTCCACCCCCAGCACCACCCATACCTCTGGCAGCTCAGACTCCTGGCCCATGTGCAGCCCGTGCAGCAGACCTGCACTAGGCCCCACGCTGCTGAACCGCCCCTTCAGAGCTCGCCAAACACGTCTCCTCCCCAGAGAGGCCAAGGCCACTCCCTAGGCCTATTTAAGCGAGCATCCCAGAGCCTAGATGGTGTTTTCCTCCGGCCTCTCGAATCACCCTGGAACGTTTGTCCACTAAACCTGGCCTCTCCCTAACTTGGCCTGACTCTGATTGCTCCGCCAACGGAGAAACTTATCACGGTGGAATCATTTTTAAAGCTACAGTGGCCGGGCGGTGGTGGCGCACGCCTTTAATCCCAGCACTCGGGAGGCAGAGGCAGGCAGATCTCTGTGAGTTCCAGGCCAGCCTGGGCTACCAAGTGAGTTCCAGAAAAGGCACAAAGCTACACAGAGAAACCCTGTCTCGAAAAACAAAAACAAAACAAAACAAAAAAAGCTACAGTGTAATTCTTTCTCTCTCTAATGTTTGCAGAAAGCCTAATGTATTAAAGCTTAATTTATTTTCCTCATAGATTCCTTTCTTTTTGCTTTCTATCATAGCATGCAATCCTCCTTCCCCATCACCTACCTGTAGTTTGAAATGCAGCTGGACAGGTCTATAAAAGAAAGCAGTGTCACTATGAAGTTCTTTGGAGAAGCCACCTCCAAACTGAAGCCAAAAGGCAAGGCAAAGTGTCATCTTCCTGAGGAACAAAATGGGTAGAGAAGGTAGAGAATGGATATAAGAAGGCAGCAACAGGCAAACAGGTCACTCAAAATAGAACACCATCACAGGATGTAAGGGTAGCAATAGACATCTTGAAATGCATGTGCAAGTCCTTATGTGTGAGTGTGTTTCTATCGGTAAATTCAAGATGGCTTCTTTTTAAAGGCCCCTATGTTTCTATCTTCACCTAAGGCAAGAACCATATCTTGCCATCATCAAACTCAACTTTTCAATACAGTTACTTAAATATAGCTCAAACAAACATATCATTTTTTTTGGAAAAAAGATTTATTTATTTATTATGTATACAGTGTTCTAGCATGTATGCCTACACGCCAGAAGAGGGCACTAAATCTCATTACAGATGGTTGTGAGCCACCATGTGATTGCTGGGAATTGTACTCAAGACCTCTGGAAGAGCAACCAGTGCTCTTAATCTCTGAGCCATCTCTCCAGCCCCAAGCAAACATATCTTTAAAATACTGCCTTCATTTTATGCTGCACAAAATTTCTCCTAGACATATGTCATAGTTTCATTTCCTGTTTCTGTAAGAAAATATCCTGACAAAAGCAACTTAGGAGAGGACAGATTTACTTTAGCTCACAATTCTAGGTTATTGTCCACTGTAAAAGAAAAGTTGCATCATCAGGCACTCAAGAGAACTGGTCACAGTGTATCCACAGTCAAGATCAGAGAGCAATAAATTAAAGTATGCAAGCATATATTCAGCTCACTTTCTCATTTTTTAAATACAGTTTGGGACCCAAACCCTAGAAAATGGTGTTATCTGTCCACATTTAAGATGGATCTCCCACATCAATTTACATAATCAAGATAAATCTCTGCAGACAACCTGCTCTAGACAATCAGTGAGACACATTTCCCAGGTGACTGTAGATTATGTCAAGTAGACAATCAAAACCAGCCATTATAACTGTATATCAGGCAAACATTAGAATATAAAATAACTCAAGTGCTGCTGTTCCTTACAACTCTGGCTTAAAAATGATCCCTTCTTGCTGGTGAACAATCTCATCTGGCCATTTAAATCCCCATTCAGGACAGAGTTCATTTCCCCTCTTTCTTTCTGGTCAATTGTTTCTGGAAGGTCAGCTGAAAAGGGCTTCACTTTTCATGTAACCTATTGCAGCACTGTTCACTAAAACATCTGCTGCTACCACTGCTACCTCATGGTTGTGCTTTTTTTCCCTCCACCATCCTGAAACCCTCTCATTACAATGAGCTCACCAATGGGTAGCTAAATCAACACAGGTGAGTAGCTGTCTTTGAACTAACTGCTCATAAATGATTCCATTTAATTGTTTAGATGGTATCATATTATGTTGGCAACGATGGCCTCCACTTCCTGGTCTCAAGTTATCTTCCCATCTCAATCCCTGGGGTCATCAGGATTACATGTATACATCATCCTGGCTGGCTCATGTAGTCTTTAAAATAAACATGTGGGAGAAGGTCTACTGTAGAGCGAATCTTAAACGGTCTTATTAATTGAAAACACCAGGCCAGGTATTGAGGTAAATTCTGAATGATCAGAGAGACAGAACAAGCCACAGCCAACCTCACCTTGCCAACTCCTCAGCTGATCTTGTTTCCTCAGACTGCAGGCTTCTGAGTCCTCTCCCGAATGAATCTCAGCTCCACTCTGCTCAAAGCCTGAAAGCTTAAGAGGCCCTCTAGCTTTTGGTTTCCACACCTTATATACCTTTCTGCTTCCTGCCACTACTATTCTGGGATTAAAGGCATGTGTCTTTCTCAAGCAAAGACCGAGATCTCAGGTGCTGGAATTAAAGGTGTGTGCCACCGTGCCTGGCTGTTTCCAGTGTGGCCTTGAACTCACAGAGATCTGGATGGATCTCTGCCTCGGGAATGCTAGGATTAAAGGCATGTGCTACCACTGCCTAACCTCTATGTTTAATCTAGTGGCTGTTCTGTTCTCTGACCCCAAATAAGTTTTATTAGGGTACATAATATTTTGGGGGACATAATATAATCACCACAGTCTACCTCTCTCAACGAAAAGTTAAATGGCCTCTCCAAGATCTGAAGGCCATAATCTAAAGTCACGTTCAAACCACAGGCCTTCAAAGTCTAACTCTTCCTTGGTGCCATCAAAGATTCTTCCTCACTATTAACCAGTTCATTTCTCTATCTCTCCATTATTGCCTAATGAATAGTATTTATAATTTTGTCTTTGTTCTTAAAGGGGACAAGATCATGATGTTCTTCAAATTTAAGGTTTGTTTGATACTTCAAGTTTAGCATGCTTGTGAAGAAAACCTTAAAGACATTCTAGCTAAGTTATGTAACCATTGGACTAAAAATGGAAATGCCCACTGAATCCCTTATACATGCTAGGCGAACCATATAATACACTTCTTTTTAAATGCAAATATTGGCTCATAAGAAGGAAGAACTCTTTAGGGAAGGAGAAACTAACGGAATGTCATAACACTTGAAAACCATCCCTTTGAGTGTATCTTTGAATCTTGATGTCTCAAAGGCATAGGAAATAAGATACTAGGAAACTCAAAACAAGAATTTAGAATTACTTTCCACTTAATGCTGTGAGCTATAAAGTACCACATTCTTAGAGAATAATAGACAGAAAATCTACTTACCAGCTTAAAAAAGAAGTAAGAAGCTTTATCAGTTATGGTGGATACTCTGGATTGAAAATATTTGACTTCTTTTCTTGGGTCCTGGGATCCCAAGCTAGACAAATAACTCTGTATAGACAAGTAACTGTGTGGTAGTGACAGAGAATAGCTGAGCTATGCAAGTACAAGCACGTTCTTGAGAGATGAGAGTCATGAGAGGCCACATTACAAAGTTTAATCATCTGATATAAATTCATGGTTCTGAAATTTCCAAACATATGAGAAATAGTAAGAGTCAGCAAAGTGAAGAAGAAACCAAATCGGACCACCTAGGTTCTTGGTTGTTCAAATTATTGGATATGAAGTTTATATGAGTACATAGATAGTCATATGTTGAATTGAAGAAATATGGTGAGGTTTGAAGATTTTCTAATTGTTTTATGCTGAATANGACAAAAATTTGCTATAGAAGAGATAGCAGTGAGGGTTTTGTCACACACAGCTTTGTTAACTAATTGAAATTTGGCATTTTCAAGCATTAACGTGAAGAGTGAAAACATTCACAAAACATATGGAAGTCATCTTTGAAATTGGAAATTATGGTTCTAACTCCCAATATAAATTTAATTTGAAAATGATCGGTCTTTTAGTTGGTCTCTGGCTTGCCTTGTCTTATTGCCTCTGTCTATAAAATGAAAGTTTTACATCAAACTATGGGGAAAGAGAAATGCTTTTTCTTCTCTTATGATTTCTTTGACAATCTTGAGGAACAAAGTATTGAAAGTATTGGTATTTCTGAGAATAAAACATTTTTCATAGTAGAAAGTTGAAAATTTCCAGATAAGGAGAAATGAATCTAGATTTGTTACATTAATATGGAATAATCTCCAAGATATATTGTTAAACAAAAATATAAAGATTGAAAGCAGTTTTCAAATGCTCAGTTGTGTGAAAACTCTCATAAATATGTCTCAACAAGAGTAGACAATTCTTGCAGAAATGTGGAAAAATACTATGATATTTGTCTTAGTTTCTTTTCTTGTTATTATAAAAAAGTACTCTTCAAAAAGCAACATAAAGGAGAAAGGGTTTATTTTAGNTCACACTTCAAGGTGATAGTCAAACAAGGCAGGAAATCAAGCCAGCAGGAGCTTGAAGAAGCTGGCCATATCATCTTTGCAATCGGAAAACAGAACCACAAACACAAGCTTGCTGCTCAGTTTACTTCTCTACTTACATAGTCTAGGATGCCCCGCCTAGGGGATGGTGGCATCAACAGTGGTGGGTCTTCCCTCTTCAATTCCTGTAATCAAGGTAATTCCTTACACACATGCCCAGAGGCCCATCTCCCAGGTGATTCTTAGTTTTGTCAAGCTGACAACACTAACCACGACACTATTACTTTGGTGACGATGTAAAGGCTACCAATCTAAACCCCATGGCTGTATTAATTCATCTTTAGAAATCTAGTTACTTACAAAATAAATAAATTCACTGTGCAGTCTCCATTTTGCTACTTACTTGGGCTCTACAGTATTCAGCATGGATAGACACTTACAACTGGGCCATCTGTGAATCTCGACTTCACAGCTGATCAGCTTCATAAGTTTGAAAATATCTATGAGTTGAACTTCTTTTCCTTTCTGCTTAATGGCCATACTAATAGAGCAATTTTAATAATTAAATTATATAATCCATACAGATGTCTTCTACAGTAGAGTCAGGGCAGGTGACTACTGAGTCTCTGCAAATTTTGAGATTTTAATCTCCTCATCACTTTTTAAAGTTCCTACATTTTAAACACATGCATGCACTAGAAAACCCAGATAAAAATAGTCACTAATTAAAGAGGAAGGTTTTAGTACATTGTTCTAGTTGATACTTACAAAATATTTACTTTTAAAGTTTTTGTTGGGAATATTTTGAAATAATGACAAAGCCATGCAGAAATATCAGAACACAACCGATACCCTTGACTGATGGAATGTTGTCCCCCAGGAAACCATCTGACAAACACTTTTACAGACAAATTGTATCTCACAGTTTGTCAAATATTTCATATGACTGTGGAGAGTAGAAGTGAAAATAAAATATGTATTTTGCTTATGAAATCATATTCTGACTTCATTTGAAATCACACGTATCTGAAAAACCTTAGGGCCAGCTGGAGAAGGCTTGGCTTCCAGAGAATTCCAGATTACTATTTTTCAATGAGAAATATGATTTATTATCAAACAGACCAAAATACCAGACTTCATTGATGCCTCTAATTATCTTCCCAGGAGACTGATTGACATTTGAAGCCACACTATAGTAGGATGTTCATCTTGCAAAGTGTGTTGCCATGAACCAGGGAGCGAGTCGGGTTTTCAGCTGTGTGATTGTGATTACTCTCCCCTTGGTGGATGACATTCTCTGATTTAACTATTCATCAGATAAGGACACCAAGGATCAAATTTCAATCTAGAGATTTTGTTCCTATTTTAGCATTTGGTTTTAGTTAAAAACTGATGCTTTTGTACATGGTGATATATACTTTGTCTAGGTTTGGCACATGGCACCTCACAAACTTCCCAGCACAACTTTCAATAGATAGTTGTTTTAATCATATAGAANTCTCTTAACTAACCATCCTTGTTTGTTACTGTTGTGTAATAAATTAATTGTTGTGTAGTTTCTATGTGTGGAAGACTGCAGTCTCACCTTAGGCTCAGAGAAATTCTCTGAACTTGCTGGTTCTGGTCAGGATTCAGNTTTTTTCTTTCAGGACTGAAGTCCCAAGCTCTTAAGGGTCCACCATTCCTTACATATCTCTCCACAAGATGGCAGATTGTCACTTTGAGTCATCAGGATAACATCTGTTACTGCTTGGCTCCTCTTTCTCCATCTGTCACCACAGATATAATGTACATTCCAACCAATATAACTTAATCTCAACAAGGAATGGCTCACTTCTAGTCACAGGTGCCTCCTACCTCATGGAGAATAGCTCATGTATGCCTCTTACCAGGAATGGGAATCTCAGGGGTCAATTTAGAATCCTGCCTACTACTTACTATTATGAAGGTAAGAGGCAAGGAGAGGGGTATTTAGCTCCATGTTGGATTCACTGAAGGCAGAACATCAATCTGACTGTGGCCAACTGTGCTAGTCCTCAAATAAAACTACATGAAAGCTGGATTTGCAGAGCCAGCGTTGAAGCTGTGAATTCACATGGGGCACAAGGCAAGATGGACAGGCCTCTAAGATCATGATGGCTTTGGATTGGAATCTCTAGTGCCCACATGTTTTCTAGCTTCAATGAACAAATCACCATAATTGTGAGTCAATGATAATTCTCTGCATACTCTTCTTTTATTAATACATTTTAATCTTTGACAAGTTCTCTCCCAACTCTATTTCTTTCTACCTCTTAGCCCTCCTTCCTTACAAAGCTTTCCCCTATATTGGTTCTTTTTGTGTTGTTTTATGTGCCATAGACTTTAATGAGGGCCATGTGTGCTACCCTGGGTTTAGCGCTAACCATCAGAGCCTGGTGGGCTCATCAGTGGGTATAGGTAGAATGGATACTGTGCTTTTTCTCTTCCAGAATGTTAGCTGCCAATAGATCATGTATAAATGATAGGGCCCATGAGCCCATTATCCATCCATTTCTGATTGTTGAGAGGGCTCAGACTGGGTGGACCCAGTGTAAGCAGGCATACATGTTGTGAGTTCATGATTGCCACGATCATGTCATGCTTAGGTGATANCATTTTGCAGCCTTTCTCCCCATCTTCTGCCTATTCTGTTCTTTCCATTTCCTCTTCTGCAATGATTCTTGGGCCTCAAGGGAACAGTGTGAATGTCTTGTTTAGTGCTGGTCCATCTACNGTCCTTTATTTTCAGCACCTTGTGCAGCTGGGGGTCTTTGTATTCACCTCTATTCACTGCAAGGAAAGGCTTTTGTGGTGAAGGCTGAGAGTGGCCTTAAGAAGATGGTTTTATGCTATGTCAGTCCATCTAAGCAGCAGGCCCCCAGACCTCTTCAGTCATAGGTTCTGGATTAGGTTTACCATATTAGGCATAGATGGTCTTTTGTTAGGGTGGGCCTTGAGATCAATCATGGAACAGTTGGCTATCTTCTTAGGAGCCATGACAGTATTGTACCAATGGGATATATCATGCCTGGTGGCTAGTATTATAGTTCACATGGGTTCACATGCATAGTGTCATCTAACACTAAGAATACTTGCCATCAAGAAGGAAGTGCCCTGCTGAGTTTCTGCTTGATTTCTTTATACCTTGTATCCAAGGTACACTTTCTTTCCTCCAGTCTTAACTATGAGGACATTAAAACTCAATTAATGTTAATAAAGAATATATGCTGAAAATTGAAATTTAGTAAAGCCATTGTATTGCTTAATATCCACAGTGAATATGTATCTCAGGCAGGATTTCAAATCTCNTTCTGAAAGAGCATATTCTCTAAACCCTAGAGAAACTAGGAACCTCATATACTTCTGTGGATCTGGTCCACAGCATTCACTGGGTATCTGCCATATGTCAGGCACCGTTCTAACAACCCCAGGGAATACAGTATTGAACATAGTTACTGCTTCTCAGAATAAAAGTTCAAGTTTCTGCCAGTGTCTGAGATACACATTTCCTATACCAATAGGAATTACCTACACCTATAGGCTTGTGTTATTAGTATTATTAATAATGCTGATTAGTAATATTAGCCACATGATTCCATACTAACACTAGCCATGCTTGGATTTTTTTCTATGTTCATGGTGAATCTAAACAGTTTCTTTTTTGCAATAGCAGTAGAGTACCACAACACCTAATTAATTACTCTGCTTTTACTTTAGCATTTACAAATAAAAATGTAAAACCCTTAACTCACCACTCCCGTGTGTGTGTGTGTGTGTGTGTGTGTGTGTGTAAATGAACTATTTTAATATAAGCAGTCAAATAAATACACAAATATATAAATAGGGGAAAGGTCAACACATTGGGCAGGAGGCTGAGATCAAGAATTAAATTCATCCAGAATTTTGCAATATCTTTGACAGTGTAAGGTTTTTTTTTTTTTTTGCATTTTTATGTCTTTTGGGACAGGGCCTCTTGTAACCCAGACTAACCTTGAACCTCTCACTTCAACTCAATAGTTGTGATGCCAGGCATGCATCACCATACCAACCTAGGTTTTGTATTTAGTGTTATGTAAGTGTATATAATCAAGTGTACCATAATAATTTCACTGTTCTAGGCATCTAAAATTCTTAATCCATTCTGTATATTTTAGATCAAGTTTGTCACTCTGTGGGATGTCATTAAAACAAAAAGATTTTTTAGCCAGGCACAATACTGCACACCTCTAATGCTTGGAAGGCAGAGGCAAGTGGATCTTGCATTCAAGACCAGCATGGAATTCATTCAGAAACCCAATGTCAAGCAAAAGAAAAGGACAGAAACAAAAATGAACAAATAAACATAAATATGGATTTATTCCAAGTGAACTGATGCATACCAGGTTTACTATTGTGTATAACAGAGACAGTATTGCCACCTAATGGTGAAAATCCACACTGAAGAAAAGCTTCTTCTCATGGAAAATCCTCTGCTCCTCTCATTCTTACAATCTTCCCACCCCCCTCTTCTTCAGTGTCCCCAGAGCATTAGGTATGAGAATGTTTTGCAGATATGCCCACTGGGATTGGGCTCCACAACTCTGCATTTTGATTGGTTGTGGTTTTCTGTGGTGGTGTGTCTGTTGCGAAGAGAAATGTCATTTGATGATGGGTACAAGGGCAAATACTTATAGATTGTTGTTAGGGATTATGCTGGTTTTAGTAAATTAGTTGTTCTATAGTCTTCTTTAATAACCATGATGATTTTACTAGCACTGAGTAGTTAGCTAGGTTACAGTAGTTAGCTAGTAGTTAGTAGTAGTTACAGGACCAGGCATGGTTTCTGAGCTTAACAAGAACAACACCAATGGACATGCTAAGCTGGACAGAAGAAAAAGCCCACTAGGCTTTAATCCTACACAAGGAACTATAGGCAACTGAGGAAAACTGGGAACAGGAGAGGTGGTCTTCCCCAGAGAAGGGCAGTTGTCCAGTGCTAAGTGGTCAGTCTTAAAAACATATATACAATTAATATTACATAAGTTCATTAATGAACAGGATATATTTAGGGATGTGCGTGTG
>LZPO01117356.1:41237-81187 GCA_001675575.1 Neotoma lepida
TGTGTGTGTGTGTGTGTGTGTGTGTGTGTGTGTGTGTGTGTGTGTGTGTGTGTATGCTAATTCTTTTCTTTATAATAATATTTTTTAGAGAACTCTTGATTCATTCCCTATGAAAGATCCTGCTGGCTCACAATCTGATGTGACCATGGTAGCTGGATTAGGGATCAGCAGAAGTAGATGTCAGACTCCTGCAGCCTTTCAGTGTTGTTCTCTCTCTTGTATCTGCTTACCTGGGACTTGCCTAAAGATCACCCTCTAGTGATTTGTACTTAAAAGAAAGGAAAAAAATAGTTTTTAGTTGGGTATATTTGATCTTTTCAGGTCATATATGTCATACTTGAGAATATATCACAAACCATATACCAGATTATATAGTTTTAATTATGGATCCATTTTAGGTGACTTTGTAGCAGATCCAGGATAGGATGAAGACTATGCTACCACTTAGCCATGTAATCCTGTAGACCTAAAAGTACTAGAAGAATAGAAATGTAACATCTGCCTGAAAGCCTCAACAGGACAGCACGGTACAGGTGGGATCCTGAGATTATAAAATAACCCCACTTGAAAAATATCTTAGTGGAGGAAGGGGTGTTGGTGAAGATTGGAAGTTTGATTAACTCTAAATCTTGGGTCACTTATCCTAAACTGAGCATTGTCAAGTTTACTGAAACAAAGGTGGCACATAAAATGTCATCCATGGGGCCAGTAAGGTGTTCAAGAGGGTAAAGTCATGTGCTGTTAAGTTTAACAATCTGAATTTTATCAATGGGAGCCACATAGTGAAAGGAGAGAACCACAAGTTGTCCTCCAACCCCATTTGTGTACAGTGGCATGCACTTGCCCTCCTCCCCCCACATACACACAATCACAGGATAAAATAAAAATGTAATAAAAGTTAAAAGCTTCAATATAATTCATATATGCTGGAGATAGTACAGCCGCTATTTCCAATGCAGGAAGAGAAGCCACAAGTGCATCCCATTAGTAAGTAGCCTTGTTGAGGAGTGCGTGACCGTTAAAGAACACCAGTGAAAAATCTTTGCAGTGTTTAGAGCTGCATAGAGTATTAGATTATGTGTAGTGGACAGCAGTTCCAGCTATGACCTGGAAGCACAACACCACTCCTGGTACGTAAAAATGGGTTAATTTAAGATTTAAGAGCTAGCTAGTGAGAAGCCTGCCACGGCAATGATTTAAAGATAATGTAGGTCTCTGTGTGTTTACTTGGGTATAAGCCGCCGCGGGAGCTGGGCGGGACTGGACAAACATTCAACTACAGATATGCTTGTTCACTTCGGGTGGATGAGAGGTAACTGGATACATAAAAATGACTGGTATTGGCCATTGTTGGACTGGTTAGCAGTCTGGAAAAACAAAGTTGAAAGACAGGATGAGGAGTTCTTCCAAGAGATGCCTGGGCTAAGCTATGGAGCTGGATACCTAAGTGTCTTATCTCAAACTTGTGACAACACTTCCCACTAGGGGATCATGCTGGTCCTGGTCATTGTGTCTGATCTGTTTGTATCATTTTTGTAAACTGCTGGTAACTGATAGACACACTGCAGCAGGCTTTCTTTTGGGCCACCAACCAGCTCCCAAATCATAACAGGGAGACTNATTAATTAGGAATGCTTGGCCTTAGCTTAGGCTTGTTTCTTGCTAGCTCTTATAACTTAACCTGTTTCTCTTCATCTATGTATTGCCTCAGGGCTTTTTACCTTTCTCTCCTTACTTTCACTGCTTCTCCATGTCTGACTGGTGGCTGCCTGGCTTCTGGCCTCAGGTGTGTCCCTCTCTTTCTCCCTCTTTCTCCTTTCCTTCTTCTCTCTTGTCTAGATTTCTCCTCCTACTTATTCTCTCTGCCTGTCAGCCCTGCCTATCCCTCCCCTGCCTAGCTATTGGCCAATCAGGTGCCTTACACAGGCAAAGTGAAACAGCAACACATCTCTACATAATTAAAGAAATGCAGCATAAACAAATGTAACATACTTTTACATAGCTAAAGTAATAGTCCACAACAGCATACTTTGTCTTGTTCTGTAGAAATTTAATTAATCTCTCTCATTAGAGAAAAAAAGAGTTGTGACACCTGTTAATGCTTTAACAGTGGAAGGTACCTTGGTGAGTTGGAGTCAAGGGTGACACAAAGTCNTGCCATGTAACAAAGCTTCCATGAAAGGTTTATTGGGGAGGAGGGGGGAAGAAGTGGCCTGTAAGTGAGAGCAGAAGGATGAGAGAAAGTGAGGAGAGAAGGTGCTTGCTTTTTATAAAGGGACATAGTGCATGCGCATATGAAGAGTGTGGGGACTCCCATAATAGTTTTTTCCCCATGTTAGGCCTGAAGCTGCCTAACCAACAACTCACCTTCAATATCTCCTCTCTACATGGCTTGATGGATTTTACAGGAATTATTCCTAGAATCCTCAGGATGCTGAACCTTACTTGATACTAACATCTAGCAAATTCCCCTCAGTATTCCAGTAAACAACTCACTGTGAAGAGTCACCTATGTCCAAATGGTGAGAGGCTAGGCCTCAGGAGTCTCTTCTTACCTACCAAAAGACACACACAGAACCTCCATATTCCATGTCTTCCCATAAATTATTAAAGGAACTGTTTATTGTCACTGGATAACTTGACAAAAATTTAACCAAGTTCCCGATCTCCCACAAGTCTCTAAATAAGTTATATATATAACTTGTCTCTGAAAGTAAACTTAGTATTAACACAAGAGTGACTTTCTGAATTACTCCCTCTAAGAACAGGCTGACCTCAGAGGAAAACATCCACTGGCCAATTTTCTGGGATGCCACCTCCCATTCCAGCAGCCCTCAGGACAAACTTCTTCCTTCCCTATTTTCACTTCTCCATTAAAGAAAACATTTTCTGTTCTGACAGGGAAGATTCTCACGGGTTTTCTGGCTGATCTCGTGGTCAGAACACTCTCGAGTGCATTGTGACTCTTTTTTGACTGAAATTTCTCAACTGTTTGGATTGTTATATTATTGACTGGAGAAAGCATACAANTATTCCTGTCTCTCAATTAGCATTCTCTGCAGGAGAGAAGCTGATGATGATCTTAGCAGCCACAGGGCCAGCATGACTTGGCCCTTGCATGTCATCCAGCCTCTCTATTGCTCAGCCAGGTATTTACACACAGGCCTGAGGTCAGCTTCATTTGGTGAGAATAGGGATCACCTGTGAGCTCAATCACATAGCGAGGTGACCTTGCTGCTCTTATTAACTGTTCAATCACTAGGTGCAGAGACTGATGCTGAGCCTCTGTGTCCAGCCATACTTCAGGAACACCTGCAGTGGCGTAGATACTTCAGATAAATCAATTGAGACCAATTGAGCCCCTGAGGGAAAAGTAATCACCTCCTGCTGGAAGCCTTTCATACACACTTCAGAAGTCTTCTGCCCAACTATAGCTCCTCCAGCAAAACTGTCCAAAGAACTCAGACCACCTGAGGTGATTTTTATTAGATTTATTTTGTATTTTATGTGTATGGGGATTTTGTCTGAATATATGTCTATGTACCAGGTATGTGCAAGTGCCCTCAGAGGCCAGAAAGAGGATGTCATATTCCCTGAAAGTGGAGTTACTGATATTTGTGAGTCACCGTGTGGGTGTTTCGAATCAAACCTGAGTTATCTGGAGGAGCAGCCAGTGCTCTTAAGAGCTGAGACATCTTTCCAGTCTTGCCACCTGAGTTTAGTGTGATACCTCATGCAACACTGATTCAGAACAAGGGACCCGTTTTCAAACAAGAGCCTTACAACACTGGGGAAAGGAAGAATTATGCGTAGAGGTCAGAGGGTTGGATTACATCTGTGAGGCAGCAGCTGTGCCCCTACAAGAGCATGCAGAGTGTATTAGCAACTTTTCTTATCACTTGGAAAGCATTTTGGGCAGAAACAACCTCCAGATTACTCAGGTGGTAATTTAGTAATGTCCTAGGCTCCTCTCAACCCAATTGAGTTGACTCTCACAATAACCATCACAGCAAGCTAGGGTTCAGACACTTTGGGGTTGACCGTCTGAATCACTCTAAGAGAGACGTTGACTGAGGCTACTTCTCCTGAAGTCTGACAGCTGTAGCACTGGAAATCCTCCACTCCAAGACACTCTTCTGCTTTAGAAAAAACAAACTTAAAACTGTCTTGTTCCCTGAAGATATCTCATCTCAGTCTCAGGCAAATTGGGGTGGGTGGCTGACTTATTCCAATCATTACACAATGCATACATCCAAAGTGCTTGTCAAAATAAAAAACTGCAGAATGGTGGTGGAGGAAGAGATGATACATATAACTGAGGAATCCAGGGTCACTTTTGGTAGCATAAATTGTGTCTCAATTGGCTTAACTCTTTATGGAAGACTGAATTCATTTTAAGAATTAAAATTACACATTGTTTCTTTGAGGAGAAGTAATTAGGTGATCATTGTTGAAGTGTGGCTAGGAGAGATTATGCACTTGTGGTGGTTTGAAAGAAAATGGCCCCCAAAGGGAGTGGGGCTATTAGAAGGTGTGGCCTTGTTGTAGTAGGTGTGGTCTTGTTGGAGGAAATGTGTCACTGTAGGAGCAGGCTTTGAGACTTTTTCTCAAGCTTCACTCATTGTGACAGCCAATTGATTTCCAGTTGCCTGGCTATCAAGATGATAATAGACTGAACTTCTGAAATTGTAAGCAAGCCATACCAATTAAATGTTTTCTTTAGAAAAGTTGCCATAGTCATGGTAGCTCTTCACAGCAATAAAATCCCTAAGACAGCACCTATCTGGGAAAGGCCTATTATTTCTGTCCTTGAGGAGATGCCTCACAGCCTAAGGGGTAATGCCTGCTCATTACAGCTCAGAAACTAATGGTTTTAGATTGATCCATACATGGTGTGTGAACCTTGCCTGAGTCCGTTTGGGGATCTCTACATGAATTTTATCCAGTAGAGCACCAGACTTGGGGAGTTTTGAGGGTATGTCTATTCCAAAGAATATATATCCATTATATTTGGCTGGCTGTGGTGGGAATCCCACTGATTGGAAGGCTGAGACATGATCATGAGTTCTAGGCCCACTGGAGCTTAGCAAGGTTTTGTCTCAAGAAGAAAAAGGGGGGGATAAGGGAGGGAGGGAGGGAGGAAGGAAAGAAGGAAGGAAGAAAAGAAAGGGAGATACAAAAGAATTTAATGGGGAGAAAGAAGTCCTAGCAGTTAAGAAACTGTACTGCTCTTTCAGGGGACCCAAGTTCTCCTCCTAGCACCCATGTTGGATATCTCCCAACTGTCTTTAACTGTAGTTCCAGGGATCAAACACCCTCTTCTGGATTCTGCAGACACCTGCACTTATTGATGTAAAAAATCACTCACACACATACATACACCACACACACACACACGCACACACACACACACACACACACANACACACACACACACACCACATACACACACATTTTTAAATTTAAAAATGGTTGTATTAATAAATAATATATTAAAAATTATCTTTTCTTTCTAGGTATTGGAGTGATAGTTCAGCCATTGAAAGCACTGGCTGCTCATGCATGGAACCCAGGACCAATTTCTGGCACTCACATTCTAGTGCACAAGGGTCTAGAATTACAGTTCCAGCTCCACCTTCTGGTGTCCAAGAGCAACATAACATGTTGCATATGCAGTCAAAGCATCCATGCACATAAAATAAAAATAAATAAATCTTTGGGTGCCAAGGAGGCAACCTCTAACCCCAGCAAACACCCTCTGGGAACCTACAGGCCACTCACTCTGACTAGGCAAGCAGATAGGCTGATAGATCTTCACCTCTCCTGCTGCTCCTCCAAAGCCAATCTCATAGTCTCATCCCAGCTCTGCAACAGAACATCTACTGGAACCTCCCTTCCTCTCCTGCACCCTTCTCCAGTGTATCACACAGATCTTCAACTTAAAAACTTCCTTACCCCCACCCATTGCTTTATCCTAAACCCCAACTCCAGCAGGCACGCCCTGGGAACCCATAGGAACCCGTAGGCTACTTAGGCCAAGGAAGCAGGTATGCTAACTGCACGTCTTTATCTTTCCCTCTGCTCTTCCAAATCCAATCCTCCAGTTTTATCTGTGGCAGACCTTCTGCTGTGGCCTCTCCTCATTCTCTGCACCTATTTTCAGAGGAATAAGCAGATCTGAGTGGAACAACCTGCTTTTCTCCTTTCTGTGGACCCCCTCAGCTTTTCCCACTCTCATCCTGCAGCCATCTTCACTCCCAATACCCAGAACCTGGAACTCCCAGTGTCTATACCTATTAGGACATCAGAAGAATATCCCACCAGGCAACACACCGCCACCACACTTGCCTAAGAACCAGACAGTGCAACAAGAAACCAAGAAACAAATCACCCACCTAACACAAGATAAGATATCAGCACCTAGAATTACAATCTAGATGTAATCCTATCACAGATGTCTATATGCTAGCATATAAACACTATCAGTGATAGCCAGGCCAATATGTCTCCACTAGAGCCCAACAACCCTACCAAGGTAGGCCCTGAGTATTCCTACATAGCTGAAGCACAAGAAAAAACATTAAAGCAGACTTCATGAATATGATAGAGGTTCTTAAAGAGTAACGAATGAATCCCTTAAATCTATGAAAACACAACCAGTGGAAAGAAATGAATAAAACAGTTCAATACNTGAACATGGAAATATAATCAATAAAGAAAATCCAAATGGAGGGAATTTTAGAAATGAAATCTTTAGGAACTTGAACAGGAACCACAGAGGCAAGTTTCATCAACAGAATATAAGAGATGGAAGAAAGACTCTCAGGCATTGGAGACACGTAGAAGAAATGGATAGTCCAGTCAAAGAAAATGTTNAATCTAAAAAACTCCAGGCACAAAACCTCCAGGAAATCTGGGGACACTATACAAAGGTCAAATCTGAGAATAATAGGAATAGAAGAAGGAGAAGAATCTGAGCTCAAAGGCACGGAAAATATTTTCAACAAAACCATAGAAAAAATTTTCTCTCACCTACGTAAAGATATGCCCATCAAGGTACAAGAAATATACAGAACACCAAAATAGACTGGATCAGAAAAGAAAATCCCCTTGGCACATAATAATCAAAATACTAAATATACAGAACAAAGAATAATAAAAGCTACAAAGGGAACAGAACAAGTAACATATAAAGGCAGACATATTAGAATTACACCCGACTTTGCAATGGAAAATCTAAAAGTCTAAAGGGCCTGGACAGATGTTCTGTAGACTCTAAGAGACTATACCCAGCAAAACTTTCAATTACCATAGTTGGAGAAAATATGCTATTTCATGATAAAGCCAAACTTAAACAATATCTATCTATAGTTCAAGCCCAACAAAAGGTGCTAGAAGGAAAATTCCAACCTATAAAAGCTTAACTACATCCAAAAAACCCACATTGAATAAATAATCTCAGAGGAACAAAAGTAGAAGAGGGTAAGTGCATGTGCACACACACACACACACACACTCACACACACACACACACACACACACACTCACGCACGTGCACATACTCTACCACCACCCCAACTAAGCACTACTACCACCAACACAACAAGAATATATCAGGAATCAACAGTCATTGTTCTTTGATATGTCTCAACATCAATCATCTCAATTTCCCAGTGAAAAGATACAGACTAACAGAACTGATAGTTTTAAAATAGGATTCATCCTTCTGCTGCATACAAGAAATACCTCAATATCCAAGATAGACAACAACTCAGGGTAAAAGGATAGAAAAAGATATTCCAAGCAAATGGACCCAAGAGCCAAACTGGGGTAGCCATTTTCATATCTGACAAACTAATCAGAAGAAATAGGGAAGGACAATACATAATCATCAAAGGAAAAGTCCACCAAGAGGACAATGCAATTCTTAACATCTATGCCATAAATATAAAGGCACCCAAGTTCATAAAAGAAATACTACTATAGCTTAAATCATATATTGACCCTCACACACTGATAGTGGAAATGGGAATGTATCTTTATACAATAGTATAAAGTATCTTGTGGTAACTCTAATCAAACAAGTGAAAGACTTACATAATAAAAACTTTAAGACCCTGAAGAAAGAAACTTAAGAAGATATCAGAATATGGAAATATCTCCCATGATCGTGGATCAGTAGGATTAATGTGGTAAAAATTGCCATCCTCTCAAAAGCAATCTACAGATTCATTGCAATTCCCAGCAAGATTCTAACAAAATTCTCATGTCTTAAAAGGATGATTTTCAGCTTCATATTGAAACACAAGAACCTAGAAAAGCTAAAACAATCTTGAATAATAAAAGAATTCCTGGAGGTTTCATGTTGTACTACAAAGCTACACTAATAAAATCAGCATGGTATTGGCACAAAAGANATACAATGATCAATGGAATCAAACTGAAGACCCAGCCATAAATCCACATAACTATGAACATCTGAGTTTTGAAAAGAAGCTAGAAATACACACTGGAAAAAGAGAGCATCTTCAACAAATGGTGCTGGTCAATTAGATGTCAGCATGTAGAGGAATGCAAATACATTCATACTTATCACCCTTCACAAAACTCAAGTCCGAGTGGATCAAAGACCTCAACATAGAAGCAGATACACTGAAACCTGATGAAAGGGAAAATGGGAAATAGCCTTGAACACATTGGCACAGGAGACAACTTCCTGAACAGAACACCAATAGCACAAGCACAAAGTCGACAAATAATAAAACTGAGAAGCTTCTACATGGCAAAGGACACTGTCATTTGAACAAAGTGGCAGCCTACAGAATGGGAAAAGATTTTTACCAACTACACATCTGATTGAAGGCTAATATCCAAAATATAAAAAGAACTCAGAAAAGTAGATATCAAGAAAACAAATAATCCAATTAAAAATGGAATGTAGATCTAAACAGAGAATTCTCGAAAGAGGAAACTCAAATGTCTCAGAAAAAGAAATGGTCAATATCCATAACTATCAGGGAAATGTAAATTGAAACTACTTAGAGATTTCATCTTACACCTGTCAGAATGGCTAAGATCAATGAAAAAAATAACAGTTCATATTGGCGAGGATATGGAGTAAGGGGATACTCTTCCATTGTTGATGGGAGTGCAAATGGCATTGTGGAAATCACTATGGCACTTCCTTAGGAAGATGGGAATTGATCTACCTCAAGATCCAGCTATATTACTCTTGGGCATATACCCAAAGGATGCTTCCTCTTATCTACAAAGAAACCTGTTCAACCATGTTCCTTGCTGCTTTATTCATAACAGCCAGAAATTGCAAACAATCTAGATGTCCCTCAACAGAAGAATAGATAGATAAAGAAAACATGGTACATTTACACAATAGAGTATTATTTAACCACTAGAAAAAAAATGACATCATGAAATTTGCAGGTAAATGGATGGAACTAGAAACAAATCATCCTGAATGAGTTATCCCAGACCCAGAATGACAAATATGGTATGCATTTGCTTATATGTGGATAGTTGAGGTTAAGTCTTTGATAATCAAGCTACAATTCATAGAATCATAGTTAGGTGTAGAGTAAGGGACTAGAGGGTACAGATAGATCTCATTAGAAAAGGGAAATAGAATAGGTAGTTGTGGTGAATGGAAGGGGTTAAAATGGGAGTATCAAGTGGGGAGGGGTAGATGAGAAAGGGATGAGGGTAGGAATACGGTGAGAGACAGCTAAAATTAAGGGCCATTTGATTGACAGTATGGAAACCTAATAGAGTAGAAGCTTTCGAAAACATACACATATATGGAGGTCATCCAAATAAAATTGCCAAATAAATGGGGAGTCAGAATCCCAGCTTGCCATTTCCTGTCACAGAATGAAGTTTCTAGTGCTAGGTTTAGGTTACATTTAATTGAGTTGTTGGCCAAAGGGGTCCCATGTGAATCTCCAAATAACCCAGGCTGTTGCCAAGACTATGGGTTGCTCTCCACAAGCTGACAGCAAGGCCCCATTCCTGAAGACAGCACCTATATAACACATTGAACATGACGTTAAGCTGGTGCTTACATAGAGACTTCATCCAGGGACCTAGAGTGAAACTAAGTAAGACTGGACTAAACCCCTCCCCAAAATTACTCATATAATGGCATTCTGATATACTCATAGATCAGTGTCTTTCTCAGCCTTCATCAGAGAAGCTTCCTCCTGCAGCAGATGGGAACAGATATAAAGACCCACAGGCTCACGTAATGGAGAAAGTGAGAGACCTTGAAACATTTGGCCCTAACTAGGGTGCCTCTATCAAATCGCTCCCTCCAGGACTCAGGGAACCCCATGGAAGAGGAGGTTGAAAGAGTGTTAGTGATAGAGGGGATGGAGGACCCCAAAAACTCAAGACCCTCTGAATTAACAGGAGTAAAGCTCAGATGAACTCAGAGACTGAAGCAGCATGTACAGGGACTGCGCATATCACAGTTTCCAGTGTTTTTACGGGATTACTAAGTTTGTGAAGGAGTGGGTCTCTGATTCTTGTGCCTTCTTTTGGGCTTTTTTCGCTTTGTTTGTTCATTTTGTACAACTGGATGTGACAGATTTTGTTTCATCTCATTATAGTTTATCTTGTTGTATATAATTATTATCCCTTGGAAGCCTGCTTTTATTTTTTTCTAATTAGAGACAGAAAGGGAGTGGCTCCAGATGGAAGGGGAGGTGGGGAGGAGCTAGGAGGAGTAGATGGGGGGGAAATAATCAGAATATATATGTGAGGGGGAAAATCTGTTTTCAATAAATGGAGAAAATAAGCAAAAAAATCTTTAAAAAATTATCGCTTCTTTCCATGTTAATTGCTCGAGTGAAAATAGTGACATTTGTTAGTCAGACAGAGCCTAATTAATGCATTAATTTCTGAGCAACATCTGGTTACTGCCCAGATTTTCCAGTAAAGATACTAATCTGAAGAAAAATGATTTAAGAACTCAATGAAGGCTGGCACTCTGTTTCCTGCTGTCTATCATTTGTTGTAACATTTTCAAAGGGGGGATTCCAAGAAAGGTTCACAATCAGAGTGAATGTCTCTCTCCAGCTGCTGAGAAGATGCTTAATTAATTCGTTCATTAATTAAAATTTGTACAATTTATCAAAGGACTTAGGTAGAATCACTGAAGCTAACCTAGGAGTAAGAGAGACGAACTCATTTAATGAGTTTCTGTAACTTCCAGCCTCAGACTCCATTTGGGCCTGGCAGTAAGCCTAGCCATGGCTAAGGGGCCATCTCCACTCTGGCCTGGGATTCTTGTTTTGCAGTTTCATCCCAGAAGATTCCTTTCTGTGGCCTTATGACATTTTGTACTTGGAAGTAGTGCCTTTGTTTTGAGACCTTCCGAGCTGTTTGCATGCAGCACTTGCTTCCCATCTGTGAATGCTCAAAGTCCACTCAACATCTACTGTTGTCATGGTCTACCAGTGTTCTCAGCTCATTTCTCAAAAGTCCTGGAGTTTCTATTATAAACCCTGAGAATGTAATTTCACTGTCTTCTTGCACTCCTCTGGCATANGAGCACCACTAGGCACAGACATTCCCTGCCTAGACTCTTAATTTTCCCCCTTCCTTCTAGTCTGTTCTCTCTCATGCATGCCTAGTTTAGATAGGGTTAAACAATGCAGTGGCTCATCCTGGCAGGGTGAACTAGTTTCTGGTCAAGATCCCCAGTAGTACACCTCTCTGTGTTGAAGGAAACCTTGACATTTTTTTCTCATAATTATACATTCGTATGTCATGTTCAGAAACTGTAAATCACTCAACAGATTGTTTTGACTCTAAATAAAACATGGAATAAATTATTAATAATTGATGAGTTTTTTGGTTCAAATGTTATAATTAGATACCCAAAACAATGCTACTCTGTGGATTAACATCTTGAGGTCTTAACCTATCATCCATCTCTGAAAATATGTACTTTCCCCCATCTCACTATTCAAGCAGGAAATTAAGAATGCATTTCCATCATTAAGAGAAGCCTGTGGAAGGGTTCCCACAGAATGTTGTCACAGCCTAAGTGGCTTAAACAATAAACATTTCTTAACCACAGTCCTGGTGGCTTGATATTTCAAGGCTAAGTGTGAGCAGATTCAGTATGTGGATGTTCTGCTTTCTGCTGTGCAGACAGCTACAGCTGTATTGTTATTTCATCCTCACTTGTCAGAGAGCAGAGGAGAAAAGATAACTTGTTCCTGTATCTTTTCATGAATGCACCAATCCTGTCATGGGANCTCCACCCTGTGACTTAGTGACATTCCTGTGGCTGCAGTTCTANAAGCATTGCATTTATGCCTCAGAGTTCAACATAGGACATTTGAGGGGACATACATGCGTGGTCCATAACATGCAATTTTCCAGGTACCCTTGGGGGAGGCAGTAAGAGAAGAGCTGCATCAAATAGCTGCACCAGTTCTGATACCTACCCTGGGCATGGTTTACAAAGGCAAGCATTGTGCTTTCAATGTCCAAGGTTCATGTGTTTCAAATGTTAGCCCTAGCTGGTGGTACTTGTTTGCAAGATTGTGGAGTCTTTGGGATGTAGAAGTCTGATGGAGGTTATGAGCTAATGGGAGGGTGAGCTTTGGGATTTTATAACACACTCCCACTTCTTGTCTACTTTATGACTACAGTTGTGATGTCACCAGCTTCCTCAGGTTCCTGCTGTTATGCCTTTCTTTCTATGATGGCTTGTATCTGCCTTAGTTACAGTTTCTATTGCTGAGAAGAAACATCATGAAGATGACAACTCTTTTTATAAGAGTTTAATTTAATTTAATTGGGGTGGCTTATAGCTTCAGAGGTTTAGTCCACTATCATCATGGTGGGATGTGGCAGTGTGCAGGCAGACATGGTGCTGGAGAAGGAGCTGGGAGTTCTACAACTTGATCCTCGGGCAACAGGAAGTGAACTGTGTCTACACTGAGCATAGCTTGAACATAGAACACCTCAAAGCCCACCCCCACAGTGACACACTTCCTCCAACAAAGCCACACCTACTGTAACAAAGCCACCCCTCCTAATAGTGCCATCTCTATGAACTTACAGGGGCCAATTACATTCAAACTGCNACAGTATCCCTTCTTAAATGGTGGATACTAAATCAACTCTTCCTTCCTTGAGTTGCTTTTGTCAAGTAACTTGTCAGAGCACTGAGAAAAGCAACTGAGTAAGTGAAACAAACAGCTGGTGAGGAGCTGGCACTTCAAAAGAAAGACCATGCAAATATTATAACAGTGTCAATTATTCCCTGCCTTCCTGTTGAGGAGCAATGAGCTCAGAAGGACAGTGGCAAACAGGAGAGGTGCACAGGCATCTGTACTTAGCACCTGTCTGTTGTGGGAAAGGTGGCTCATTACTGCCACATCTTGATTTTGAAAAAGAAATCAGAAACTGATTTTTTGCTTTGTTTTGTTATGTTTTGCTTTGCTTTTTGGGTTTTTTTGTTTGTTTGTCTAACTATCTTGACTTAGAAGCTGCTTTGAATGTTTTAAAACTTCAGATTAGGCCTAAGAAAGCATATCTGCAGGGCTGATGTAGCCTGGTCACAACCACTGGTTTGTAACCTTGAGTCTAGGTGAGATGTTNGGTAACCTCAGTGCCCAGGGGGTACTGAGAGACCAGGGAGCTGCTGTTATGAAAAGGCCATGCAGTTGGTATGTAAACATNTGTATACATATGCTTTACCTCCATGTCCTAACTCCAGGGGTGAGTGAGAAGCAAACATTCTAAAACACATTGTGTTAAGCCTAACCTTATCATTCAGGCAAGGTGAGGGTTAAAAACAGAAACTGAGCCTAGAGAAATGGCTTACCATTTGAGAGTGTTTGGACTTTNGAATTTGGTACAAGGAGACCTACAACTGTCTCTAGGAGATCCAATGCCCTTTCTGGCCTCCATGGGCACTGTAGTCTCCTGTATATAACCACATACAAACATACACTCATACATACACACAGTTGAAAATTAAAAAAATAAATCTTTAAAATAGTAATTAATTTTCATTGTGAAGAAAATGGATGTAATGGCTCTTGCACACCTAAATTTTTGGACAAAGATTTACATTTACAATGCCCAAAGGCTTCCCAGGTATTGTTCATTGTCCCTGGTTGCGGACTTACAACTCCCAATTTTACCTACCAGGCTTTTCTTTGCATTATATTTATCTTCAGGTCACCTGAAGACCTAATACTTATGTTGTGAATTCTGAAACAGGAGAGACAACCTTATTCTATAAGATATAACAGGAGTACTACCATGTTTTATTATTTTTAATTAAAATTGTTTCATACATTATATTTTGATCATGGTTTCTCCTCCCCCACCTCCTCTTAGATCCTCCCCACCTCCCTTCCCTACCTACCCAACTTCATGTTCTCTCTTTCTCTGTAAAAAAAGAAAAGTGCAAGAAATAAAATTGGACAAAACCACAAAACAAAAATCAATACAAATAGGCAAAAAACAATAAAACAAAAAAAAGCCAAAACAAAGCAAAATAAAAGAAAAAGTCCACAAAATTTCTGTGAGTTCATTTTGTGTTGGTCAACTATTCCTGGCTATTGGGCTTGTCCTGGCATGTGATTGATAAACTTAGTGACATGCCATTGGAGAAAACTGATTTTCCCTTTTGCTAGCTGGTATCAATTTAGCTGTTTGGTTAAGAGTGAGACTGCATGTCCACTTCCTCCATTGCAGTGCTGGGCCCATTTCTGGTTTGAATCTGTTCAGGTCTGTGCATGCTGCTACAATCTCAGAGTTCATATGTGCATCCCTTTTGTGTGTGGAAAACAATGTTTCCTTGGAGTTATGCATCATCTCTGGCTCTTAAAATNTTTCTTCCACCTCTTCTACATAGATCCCTGTCTTAGTTAGAGTTGTCATTGCTGTGAAGAGAAACCATGACCTCAGCAACTCTTACAAAGGAAAACATTTCATTGAGACCGGCTTACAATTTCAGAGGCTTGGTCCATTATTGTCATGGTGGGAAGCATGGCAGTGTGCAGACAGACATGGCGCTGGAGAAGGAGCTGAGAGTTCCCCACTTGATCTGCAGGCAGCAAAAGGAGATGGTGTGCCACATGGGGCATAGCTGGAGCATATAAGACCTCACAGTCCACCCCCTCAGTGACACATTTACTCCAGGGAAGTCACACCTCTTAATAGTGCCACTCCCTATAGGCCAAGCATTCAAACACATAGTCTATGGAGGCCATTCCTATTCAAACCACCACGATCCCCAAACCTTGAGAGTTGGGATTTAGGACTGAGCATTCTAAAGTCTCTCACTTTCTGTACCACCATGTTTTCTAAAAGCAGCTTTATTGAGANATAATTTTCTTAGCATAATATTTACCCACCATAACTGCAAGTCAACAATACCAATGAACTTATTGATTTGTGTCAAGCATCCCTACAGTCCAGCTTCACATCAGTACTGTCATTGCAGAATGTTCCCTCATGTCCCTCTATAGCCAGTCATTCTGGCTACCCCAGGCCTGCACAAGCACTGATGTGTTTCCCACACAAAATGTTCCTTTCCTTGAACATTTTGTGTTATGTGGACTCACAAAATATGTGGAAATTTGCATCAGGCATTGCTCATTTAACATAAAATATTTGACGTTTGTTCATGTGCTGCAGGGATACACATATCACATCTAAAATAATGCATTCACCACTTGTTGGACATTTGAATTGTTTACAAGTTTAGGCTTTATGAGTAATGCAGACAGAATACTTGCATCCATGTGTTTATAGAGCCATGTTTTTGAGAGAGNATGCTTCAAATCAGGCAGAGGAACTTAGGGTAGGAAGTCACATACTATCCAGAAATGTAGAAAGTAAGGTAAATTTGGAGAATGGAGGATGTTGTATATTCACCCTAAATAACAATAAAATGACAGGGTATACTTGTGAATAAGAAGAAGGGGATTAGTGACTTGAACAGGAAATTCATCCCAAAGCACACCCTGCCAGAAGATGTGCACATACAGACATACTCACCCCATGTCTCACTAACATTCTGAACCTTCTGATATCACCACTTCCTAAGACAATAGAACGTCCATGTATTCATCTCACTTGATTCTGGAATCCCTGATGAGTTCATAGCACATCCTGATCATTATCCATCACTCATGTGTGAGTGACAGGAGCTCCGATAACTTCTCTAACATGATGACATATTAGCAGTAGAGGAAACTGGAAGAAACAAAAAAACTAAAATTAAGCCTCATTCACAGAGAAGAATGTCTCTTCACAAACTCACCAGTGGTTTCCCTGAGCTCAACCCTAGCCTTCTGCCTTGCTCTAGTTACATGGACTAACAACTCCAGCAGAATGTTGAGTCTGAGCAGATGGTATAATAAGGAAGGATGAGTGACCTTGAGCTTAACATCACTCAGAAGGTATGGCAGAGGAAACTCTTACATCTTTAGTGTTGAAAAGGAGTGAAAATGATCCAGATTCCAATATTTGTGATTCACCCCAAGAGTATCATTGGTCTTGAAAATTAGGACCATTTAAATGCACCTGCCAGAAACAGCCACCAAAAATTGTTTAGCATTTTTTCGTGAATTTATGAGCAGAATGAAATTGAGGCAGGAGCTCTGTGCCTTTTGTATGCATTTACCCACAGATCAACATCTCCACTGAGGTGTGTCACTGACCTTCTCTGAGCATTCTGGGATTGATGCTCGATGTTCAGTAGTGAACCTCTTTGATGGGAAGAACCTTGCTATCTCTTAGGGCTAATTTGAGGCTGATGGTACCCTGACCCTCCTCTCAAATAATGTATACTATTTCAAGATAGCTCTATTTATTGTTTTTGGTATCAGACCTTCCTTCATATCCTCCATTAGGCTCACACTGATGTTGTGAATCTTTAAACATTTTATATGGTTTCTTGCTATTCTGAATCATCCATATTATTCTAATGACTGAATTTCATTTGATTGAATTCATATGATTGAATTTCACTTTACTGAATTTGTGCATTTATTTTGTACTTCAGCCATATTGCTGGTCTCTTGTGACTTCTCTGTTAAACCAAATGTACCCTACAAAAATGAAACAAGTACATGCATGAGCCATCAATATGCTGATTACAATAGAGCACAATGACAGATAATTTCTTTTCTAAACAATTTAAAATAGAGAATGAGATTCAAGAAGCTAGCTAAGCTTGAGACCATAATGTCAACACACTTTCTCCTAATCCTATACTTTAAGTCTAATTTGACGTTTGGCCTTTTTAAATTTTTTTATCAATTTTTTCCTATTTGAACTTTTTATTGATGCATTGTGGCTTTCATATCATGCATCATGATCCCACTCATCACCCTGTCCCTTCCCATCTGACCTCTACCCTTGCAAACCTCCCCCACAGGATAAAACAGAACAAAATTTGAAAGAAAAGAAAAGAGAAAAAAAAAGAAAAAAATCTCATAGTGGAAGCTGAAGTGTGGCATAGTGAGTTACACAGTTTACCCTTTAGTCCATATGTCATTACTTGCAAGTGTTCATTGCAATGAGTCATTGGTCTGGTTTGAGGTCTCTGGTGTCATCAATACCGGACCCTCACTGGGGCACCTCTTCGATATCCTGTTGTTGTCCTGGAGATCCTGCAACTTTGGGTCTGCAGGACCATCCCCTTCATGTGCTCCAGCAGGTCACAGATGGGGTGGATAATGGGATGGGCCAACTCATAGCCCTGGTTTTGGGTCTGGATGGTTGCTGGGTTGGTCAGCCTGCCAGCTTTTCCTTATCCTCAACACCAAGGTGAGCTCTCTTCTAGCACTGTCCTGGCTAGCTCACCTTATGAGTAAGCTACAAGGAGCAACAAGGAGCGGGGAAAGTTCTTCTCTGCTCACATTCTCAGGCCAGCTTGCCNACACCCAAACCACCAGGGCCAGTTCTACTGTGTTGCCCAGATGAGGTATAGGGGCCTCTCTGTCGAGTGCTGCAGCTGGTGACAGATGAGTAGTAGGACTAGCTCTCCCATGCTCATGACCTGGGTCAGCTTACCCATGCCATGGCCTGCAGGGTCAGCTCTTCTGTGTTGCCTAGGNGAGGTACAGGGCCTGCTTTCCTTAGTGCAGCAGCCAGTGAGATGCTGGGCCAGCTCACTGGTTCAAGTTCCCATGATCTCAGGGCCAGCTCTCCCACCTGCCACAGGTAGTAAGGAGTGTGGGAGGAGAATAGGACATCTCTCCCTCAGTTATGCCACCATATTGCACAAGAGGGGTGGGGACAGATATCCTCTGCTCACATTCTCCAGGCTAGCTCACCCATGCCCCTGTCAACAGGATCAGCTCCACTGTGCTGCCTAGGCAAGGTGCAGGGCCTGCTCTCCTGAGTGCTGCAGTTGGAGGATCAACTCTCCCATCTGCCAGAGGTGGGGAGAGCTGAGGTGGGGAGGGCTAAGGTGGGGAGGGCTGAGGTGGGGAGGGCATCTTTCTGTTGCCCATGCCACCACTTGACAGATGAGGGGGCCTGGATGAGCCCTCCCACACTCACATCCTCAGGGCCAGCTCCCCCACCACCAGGTCAGCTGAGGGTCAGCTCAGAAATGTTGCCNAAGCAAAGTGCAGGACCCACTCTCTCCAGTGCTGAAGCAGGTGAGGAGTAGAACCAGTTCTCCCTAGCGTTGCAGCCAGTGAGGGGCAGGTTCAACTCTGTGCAGCCCTATCTTCTCAGTACTCAGTGGTAACAGGAGCCACAGACATCAACACAGACCACAGCTGTGGCAGGTAGACATGACAGTCCTTGGCTGCAGCTCAGTCCTGGAGAGCACCATGGCCCCAGGTGGCAAGGAGGCCACCCACCTCAGCCCACTCCTCACTGCCTTCACCTTCTCGTATCTGCCCCTCTCCACAGGACATGAACCATTCTGCCTCTCTCTTTTTCCCTTACCTGCTATATATTTGCTTATTATAATAGAGCCCATCTGTCCAGTGAAGAGCCCTGAACCAGAATGCACATCTTTNTCCTTCATTGATTTTTTTATATAAACATTATTTTTTTATTGAAAATAGATTCTTTTCTCATCTAGTATATCCTGGTTATAGCTTCCCCTCCCCTGACTCCTCCAAGTTCCTCTTCACCTCCTCTTCCCTTTGAATCCACTCCCTTTCTGTCTCCTTTTTTTTTATTAAGAAATTTTCTATTCATTTTACATACCAACAACAGGTACCCCTCTCCTCTCTCCTCCCAACCCCCAGCCATCACCCCCTAATCAACCCCCATTCCCACCTCCTCTATGGCAAGGACTCCCATGGGGAGCCAGCAGAGCCTGGTACATTCAGTTGAGGCAGGTCCAAGCCTCTCCTCCTGAACTAAGGCTGCGTAGGTGTCCCACCATAGGTACTGGGCTCTAAAAAGCCCACTCATGCAGCAGGGACTGATCCTGATCCCACTGCCAGGGGCCTCTTAAGCAGGTCATGCTAAACAACTGTCTTGCCTATTCAGAGGGCTTCTATGAGATAACAATTAGATATGGCAAAAAAAAATATAATAAGATGAAGCAAAACCTTTCATATTGAAGTTGAACACACAATCCAACAATAGGAAAAGAGCCCCAAGAGAAGACACAAGCTTCAGAGTTCTCACACTCAGGAGTCCCATAAAAATGCTAAGCTAATGTTGGAACACATTGCTGGCTGGTTAGAGGTCGNAGTCTCCCCATGGCCTGGCAGCTTTTCTCAATAGCTAGACAACATGGAGCTCCCTCCCTCCAGCAAAGCTTCCTGCTCTCTACCTGCCCTTATCTGAACAACATCCCTGGGCCTGAAGGACTGACCTTATCTAAAAGCTGTCTCTAAACCAGATGCCTGATTCATCTTTAGCTTGACCATTGGCACAGATCCCCGCTAGAAGACTTGTGCTAGGAGATCTGCTATAGGACCCTACTGCCACATACTAAGTCTTGTGAGAAGAGTGTGCCACTTAATACAAATTAGGGTTTGTCCTCAGGCTCCCCAATCCTATATATCCCTTATACTCTGGAATAAAGTTGAGCTGATTCACTTCTGTATCCTGGAATCTTCCCTCCATCCATCTGTGCTCATAGGCCACATACAAAGCTTTCTGTCACTCCTTCTGCTTCTTTTCCCTCTCAACCTTGTGGTCAACAGGCTGAGAGGGAAAGAGGACCCCCACAAGCTAATAGCTATAATATATAGCCAGAGGACCTGGGCTAGACTCATGTAGGCCCTGTGCTTGCTGCTTCAGTCTCTGTGAGTTCATATGCTCCCTGATTAGTTGACTCAGAGGGCCTTGTTCTCCTGATTTCCTCCATCCAATTGGACTCTTGAAATCTTTCTGCCTCCTCTTCCAGGGGATTCCCTGAGCTCTGAGGGGAGAGATTTTGTGGAGACTGCTGAAGGAGGAAGCCTCTTTGATGATGACTGGGTAAAGCACTGATCTATGAGTATAACTGTGTAACATTAGGAAACATTTTATTTTATTATTATTTTTTAGACCAGCCATGTTTGGTTTTACTCTAGGTCTTTGGGATATCTAGAACCAGAAGTCTCTGGTTCTTGGTTACTCAAGCAATGTCAGATATAGATCCCTTCTCATGGAGTGGGTCATATGTCAGACCAGATACTGGTTGGGTACTCCCACAAGTTCTGTGCCACCATTGCCCTAGCATATTTTTCAGGAAGAGAAGATGGTAAGTCAAAGACTTTGTGGCTGTACTAGTGTCCATGTTTCTCTTTCACTAGCCTGCAGAGTACCTTCCCACATCAAAGAGATTAGAATGTACAGATGAAGGCTTCATGTAGGCACAAACTGGACTTTTCCATGTTCAAGGAGTTCTGTGGATGCTGTTCTCAGCAGTAGAGCCCCACTATCAGTTGGTGGAGAGCAACCCTTTGTCTTAGCATCAGTCTGGGTTGTTTGGGAATTTCCATGCTATCCCTTTGGCCAACAACTCAATTGAACACAACCCAGACTCACCACTGGAAGCCTGGCCTGGCTACCAGGGATGGCCAGTTGAACCTTTGTGTCCCCCATTACTATAAGATCTCATTAGAATCACCTTATGGATTCCAGGAAGTCTCCACTGCACTAGGTTTCCACACCACCCAATACCCCCAATTCCATCTCTCCTTCCATGCCATGCCCCGGACCTCATCCCTCCCACTCCTGCTCCCTTCCTCACCCACTCCCCGTCCACCCACAAAATATGTTCTATTTCCCCTTCCCAGGAGGTCCAAGTGTCTCCCACTAAACCCCTCCTCCTCATTAACCTCTCTATGTCTATGGATTGTAGCTTGGTTATCATTTACTTAATGTTTAATATTCACTTACAAGTGAATATATACAATATTTGTCTTTCTGTGTGTGGATTACCTCACTCAGGATGATTTTTTTTAAGAGTTTCATCCATTTGCCTGTGAATTTCATGATGCAACTTTTTAAAAAACAGATGAGTAATAAACACTACATTGTGTAAATGTAGCACATTTTGTTTATTCATTCTTCTGATGAAGGACATTTAGGTTGTTTCCAGTTTCTGGCTATTATGAATAAAGCTGCAATGAACATGGCTGAGCAAATGTCTCTTTGGCAGGATGGAGTGTCCTTTGGGTATATGCCTAAGAGTGCTATAGCTGGACTTGAGGTAGAGTCATTCCCAGTCTTCTGAGGAACTATTATGTTGATTTCCATAGTGGTTGTACACATTTGCACTCCCACCGGCAATGGAGGAGTGTTCTCCTTGTTCCATATCTTTGTCACTATTAGCTGTCACTTGTGTTATTGATCTTAGCCATTCTAACAGGTGTCAGATGGAATCTCAAAGTACTTTGATTTGCTTTTCTCTGATGGATAAAGATGTTGAACTTTTTAAAAAATACTTCTCAGCCATTTGAGATTCCTCTATTGAGAATTCTCTGTTTAGATCTGTACTTCATTTTTTTAAAAATTGGGTTATTTCTTTTCTTGATATGTATTTTCTTAAGTTCTTTATATGTTTTATATATTAGTCCTTCATCAGATGTGGTGTTGGTAAAAATCTTTTCCAATTCTTTAGGCCTCCACTTTGTCTGAATGATGGTATCCTTTGCCATGCAGAAGCTTTTCAGTTTCATGAGGTCTCAATGTTGTGTTATTTATCTTAGTGCATATACTATTGGTGTTCTGTTCATAAAATCATCTCCTGTGTCAATGCATTCAAGGCTATTCCCCACTTTCTCTTCTATTGGGTTCAGTGTATCTGGTTTTATGTTGAGGTCTTTGATCCACTGGGACTTTAGTTTTGTGCATGACTATGGGTATATTTGCATTTTTCTACATCAGCAATTCTCAGCCTGTGGGTTGTGACCCATCTGGGGGTCCAATGACCCTTTCACAGGGGTCACCTAAGACCATCAGAAAACACAGATATTTATATTACAATTCATAACAATAGTAAAATTATAGTTATAAAGTAACAGTGAAAGTAAGGATATGGTTGGAGGACAGCACAACACAAGGAACTGTGTTAAAGGGTCACAACATTAGGAAATCTGAGAACAACTGTTCTACATGTAGCCATCCAGTTTGACCAGAAGCATTTGCTGAAGGTGCTGTCTTTTTTCCAGTGTGTATTTGTGGCTTCTTTATCAAAAATAAGGTTTGTATATGTGTTGGATTTATGTCTNGGTCTTCATTTTTATTCCATTGATCAATGTCTCTGTTTTTATGCAAATACCATGTGGATTTTCTTACAGTAATTCTGTAGTACAACTTGAAATTAGGATGGTGATACCTCCAGTTGCTCTCTTATTATTGAGGATCATTTTATCAATCTTGGGTTTTGTTTTTCCATATGAAGTTGAGCATTGTCCTTTCAAAGTCCGTAAAGAATTGTGTTGGGATTTTGATAGGTATTGCATTGAATCTTTGGATTGCTTTTGGCAAGATGGCCAGTTTTACTATGTTAATCCTACTGATTCATGAGTGTAGGGAAGTTTCCATCTTCTTCAATTTCTTTCTTCAAAGACTTGAAGTTTTTATCACACAAGTCTTTCACTTGCTTGGTTAGAGTTACACCAAGATATTTTATAACGAAGATTATAAAATTCTGAAAGGTGCTGTTTGATTTCTTTGATTTCTTTCTAGTTGATTTTTAACTTGTATATAGGAGAGCTACTGATTTTTTTTTTTTTATTTAATCTTGAATCCAGCTGCCGCACCCGCACGGCACAAGTCTGGATCTGGACGGAGGGAGTCGGGATTGATAGCCTGTCTCTTATACACATCTAGATGTGTATAAGAGACAGGTATCTGGAACTGGAACTGGGACTAGAACTGGAACTAGAAGAACTGGAACTAGAAGAACTCCTTTCATCATTTCCTTCTGCCTTATATACCCTCTGAGAATGGCCCTGCCACGTGCCTCAGCATCCAGGGTCAAGGAAAGGTCAGCATGCTCCAGGAAGCAATAGCTGCAAAGCATTCGTCCTTTCAGCACTCAAAGGAACAACCTGAATAGCATCATGGAACTCAGCATACAGGAGGAGTGGGGGCACATTTAGCTGGAGCCAGAGATATTTTGCTTCCAACATATTTTATAATGAAGATAATAAAATTATGAAAGGTGCTGTTTCTTTGATTTCTTTCTAGTTGATTTTTAATTTGTATATAGGAGAGCTATTGATTTTTTTTTTTAGTTAATCTTGAATCCAGCTACCTCACTAAAAGTGTTTATCAGCTGTAGGAGTTCCCTGGTGGCATATTTAGAGTCACTTGTGTATATTACCATACTATTTGAAAATAATACTTTGCCTTCTTCTTTTTCCAATTTAAATCACCTTGACCTCCTTCAGTTGTCTTATTGTTCTAGCTAAAACTTCAAGTCTATATTGAATAGATATAGAGAGAGTGGACAACCTTGTATTGTTCCCTTGTATCCCTAATCTCCCCAAGATTATTATCATGAAGGGGTATGTAATTTGTCAAAGGCTGTTTATGCATCAAATGGGACAATGATGTGCTTTTTTTCTTTCAGTTTGTTTATACAGTGGGTTACATTTGACTGATTTTCATATGTTGAAGCATCCCTGCATATCTGGGATGAAGCCTGCTTGTTTATTCATGGTGGATAATCTTTCTGTTGTGTTGTTGGATTCAGTTTGCCAGTATTTTGTTGAATATTTTTACATCTATGTTCATAAGGGAAATTTGTCTGTAATTATCTTTCTTTCTTGAGTCTTTATATAGTTTGGGTATCAGGGTAACGGTGGCCTCATAAAATGAATTGGGCAATGTTCCTTCTGTTTCTATTTTGTGGAATAATTTGAGAAATATTGACATGAACTCTTCTTTGAAAGTCTGGTAGAATTCTGTGCTAAAACCATCTGGCCATGGGCTTTTCTTTTGGTTGAAAGACTTGTAATGACTGTTTCTATTTAACTGGAGGTTAAATAGTTTATCTGATCTTGATTTAACATTAACAAGTGATAGCTATCAAGAAAATTATCCATTTCTATTAGATTTTCCAATTTGGAGTGCAGGCTTTTAAAGTATATCCATTCTTCTGATTCTCTGGATTTCCTTGGTGTCTGCTGCTATGTCCCCCTTTTCAATTCTGATTTTGTTAATTGGATATTCTCCCTCCACCTTTTAGTTAGTTTGGATAAGGATTTATTTATCTTGTTGATGTTCTCAGAGAACCAATTCTTTGTTTCATTGATTCTTTGTATTTTTCTCCTTATTTCTATTTCATTGATTTCATCCCTCAGTTTATTTCTTGCAATCTATTCCTCTTTTGTGTGGTTACTTCTTTTTGTTCTAGAGCTTTCATGTGTTTTATTAATTTTCTAGTATGGGATCTCTCCAATTTTTTATGTAGACACTTAGTGCTATGAACTTTCTTCTTAGCACTACTGTGTGTCTCCTAAGTTTGCCTATGCTGTGTATACATTTTTATGGAATTCTAGACATCTTTAATTTCTTTATTTCTGTTGAGTCATTTTTCATTCAGTATAGAGTTGCTCAATTTCCATGAGTTTGTAAGTTTTCTTTTGTTTCTGTTGCTGTTGATATCCAGTTTTNATCTGTGGTGGTCTGATAGGATGGAAGGAGTTATTTCAGTTTTTTTCTATCTGTCAAGATTTGCTTTGTGTCTGAGTATGTGGACAAATATGGAGCAATTTCCATGAGGTGCTGAGAAGAAGGTACATTACTTTTGTGTTTAGATAAAATTTTCTATAAATATCTATTAGGTTCAGTTGGTTTATAATGTCTGTTAGCTCCAGTATTTCTCTGTTTAGATTTTGTCAGAATAACCTGTCTATTGGTAGGAATTGAGTATTGAAATCTCTCACTATCAGTGCGTGAGGGTCAATATTTGATTTAAGTTATAGTAGTGCTTCTTTTACAAACAGATGCTCATTTGCTCTTTTATTTGGGGCATAGACATTAAGAATTAAAATGTCATTTGGTGGATTTTCCCTTTGATGAATATATACTGTTCATCCCCACCTCTTTTAATTAATTTTGATTTGTAGTCTATTTTGTTAGATATGAAAATGGCTACACCAGCTTGCGTCTTAGGTCTACTTGCTTGGAGTATCTTTTTCCAGCCCTTTATCCTGACATAATATCTATCTATGATACTGAGATGTGTTTCTTGGATGCTGCAGAAGGATGGATCCTGTTTTCATATGCATTCTATTAGTCTGTGTCTATTGAGGGAATTGAGGACATTGGTATTGAGAGATATTAATGAGCAATGATTGTTGATTCCTGTTATTTTTGTTGTTGCTGTTGTTGTTGTTGTTGTTGTTGGTTTTGTGGTGGTGGTGGTGGTGGGTGTGTGTGTGTGTGTGTGTGTGTGTGTGTGTGTGTGTGTGTTCTCCCCTTCTTTTGGTTTTGCTGGTGTGGAATTATTTATTTCCTGTGTTTTCATGGTTGTAGTTAATCTCCTTAGTTTGGAGTTTTTATTCTAGAANCTCCTATGTGGCTGGATTTGTCAATAGATATTGCTTAGATTTGATTTTATCACAGGAATATCATATTTTCTCCACCTATGGTGATGGAGAGTTTTGCTGGGTATAGCAGTCTGGGTTGGCATCTGGGATCTCTTAGAGTCTACAGAACATCTATCCTGGCCTTTCTGGCTTTTAAACTCTCCATTGAGAAGTCAGGTGTATTTCTAATAAGTCTACCTTCTTATGCTACTTGGACTTGTAACTTTTATTATTCTTTCTTTATTCTCTTTGTTTAATATTTTGATTATTATATGCCAAGAAGAATTTTTTTCTGGTCCAATCTATTTGGTGTTCTGTATGCTTCTTGTACCTTTATAGACATCTCCTTCTTTAGGTTAGGAAAATTTTCTTCTATGATTTTGTTGAAAGTATTTTCTGTGTCTTTGAGATGGGATTCTTCTCCTTTCCTCTATTCATCTTATTCTTAGGTTTGGCCTTTTCATACTGTCCCATATTTCCTACATGTTTTGTGTCAGAAAATTTTTAGATTTAATATTTTCTTTGACCAATGTACTCATTTCTTCTATCATGTCTTCAGTGCCTGAGATTCTCTCTTCCATCTCATGTATTCTGTTGGTGATGTTTGTCTCTGTAGCTCCTATTTGAATCCCTAAATTTTTTATTTCCATAATTTCCTCAATTTGTGTTTTCTTTATTGCTTCTATTTCCATTTCTAGGTTTTGAACAGTTTTATTCATTTCCTTCAACTGTTTATATTTTCTTTAAGGGATTTATTCATTTCCTCCAATTGTTTGTGTTTTCTGGGTTTTTGTAAAGGGTTTATTCCTTTCCTCTTTAAGGACCTCTATCATCTCCATAAAGTTGTTTTTAAGGTCTTTTTCTTGTGATTCAAATATGTGAGAATATTCAAGGCCTGCTATGGTATGAAAGATGGGTTCTAGTGGAGACATATTTCCCTGGTTGTTATTGTTTGTGTTCTTATGCTGGCTTCTGGGCTTCTTGGTTTGGGATGATTATAGGTCTAGGTGCTGACTTTTGCTTTTATCTTTGTTGGATGGGTGCTTTGTTCTTTGGTTTCTGTTTCCTTTCTGGATTCCAAAGAGTATGATGGCTATGTGTTCACTGTTTTACTGGCCTCCTCAGCTGGTGTAATCACAAGGAATGTCTGCTGAAATTAGTGACTGGGATACAGCAAGGAGTGAGGGGAGAGAAGTTAAGAGGTGATGGGACCCACAGGAGATGTGGGCATAGAGGAAGGGAGGCTGCAGCTTGTGTTCTGTTGCAGCACTATGGGCAAGACTGAGGAGTTGGGTCTAGGGGAAGAGAGAGAGCAGAGAAGGTCTGTGGGCAGACTACCTGATTTCTTAGAAGCTTTGTCCTGTGGTTGAATAGGGGCTACCTGCTTGAGTTGAGGGCTGGGATACAGTGACAAGTAGGGAGAGGGAGTTTAGGAGGGGATGGTCTGTGGGAGCAAGCACTATCTTTTTATCTTCCATTTTTACAAGAAGTTACCATGTACACTAAATATTTTCCTAACTCCTTCAGAAAAATACAAATCTGGTTAGTTGAATCTATGGTAGGTTTGTTGCCTACCATTCCTTCTGCTAATTAATAGTTATCTGTATTTGTCTAGACTTGTTCTCAGCTTATCATGTATATTTTGAAGTCTGCATCTGTTTTTTTTTTTTTTTTTTTTCGAAGAATGAAAAATATTTGCCTGTCTTATTTTGGTTTGTTCATTTGGTAGCCTTTCCTCAGTAATTTTTTTTTCTCTGAGTTTCCCAGTTCCTGGTGTGCAATGAATCTGAGGCAAGAGACTTGGGCTAATTGAGTTGGCAAACGGTATCTGTTGATATCCTCAGTAGTCTTGGCTTTCAACTCCTTCTTGAGATTTCTAGGGTAAAGAATGATTTTTATTTGATAGATAAATGAAAATAAAATAAAANNAAGATACTGGGTGGTTCACTGATGCCTGTGGTTCTGCTCTCCACTCTCTGCATGATTTCTTACTCCTCTGTTCCTCTTCTTAACATGCCTACTTATTTTGTGTACTTTGCAAGTTTTTATGCCTTAGCTTTCTCTAGTCAGTTCTGATGTCTGTTGCTTTCATCTATATTCACAAACAATCTGTTCCTGCATTCTTCCTCCTGCTATACTTATTTAATGGATGAGGTCTTTGTGGAACTTTATAGTCTTACTTNAGACCTAGTATGGATCTTTTTCTTTTCAATGAGTTTGGGAGAATTTACACCTATACTAATAACATCTATTTCATGTGGATATCAAAACCATATGTTATTACATCTGTTTATTTTCTGAAATTTTGGTATCTGTCACCCTAAAATTAATTATAACAATTCTTTATGATTTAAATGAAATTTTGTTAATATATCATGCAATGGTTTCCCACAAAAATCTAAAGAAAAAAAGGAAAATTTCAAAACAAAGAGAGATCCAGTAGATTTGAAGACAAATGATTGGATAATGAGAGTATGATGTCGAGTGAATATGCAAAGACCTGCTTTTGGTGAAACATGCCCTTCCCCTTTGGTTTCAGAAGAAATAGCCTATTCACATCAAAGTTGGTTGAAAGGAAGAATTCCTCCACACTTTTCATTATCCATAATGCAGTGACTATAACAGCTTGAAACCTGAAAACCAGCCTGTGTTGCACAGGTGTGCACCCGTGCCCAGTAAGATGCAGCTCCCCAGCCCAGGATCACATCTTACGTACACATGCATCCTTCTTTTATCACTTCCATATAGAGAGACAACTTCCAGAAAACAGGTAAGCAAACAACGATTGTGCAAGGAGGAGTATGGCAGAGTGGGTGATGTGGTTCACCATGATCTGAGAAGTAAGATACTTTCCCCATGGGGCTCTAAAGGTGNCATCCATGGTGGCTTTCAAGATATATTATAGCAAGATTTGTTTTAAAATGTTTTTATTTTTCTGAACCAAATGGATCCCACTCTTACTACTTCTTAGAACTCTGCTATCCTATGAAGGACCACACTAACAACTCTACAAAAATCAAAAGAGGTTCTAAAGAAATATAAATGATTTATGTCAATAAACTACATAACAAATATATAAATTCTTAAATACACAAATTGTTGAAAACATAACAAGAAGAAAAACTATTTTAATAAAATAAAATTTATCTGTCCATTAACAATCTTTCAACAAAGCAAAGTCCAGCCTCACATAGAATTCACTGGTGAATTCTGTCAAACAAAGAAATTCTTTCTGGAGATGGAAACTTCTTGGAGATTTCCCAGCTTGTTGTTTAAGGCCACTATTACAATTATGCTAAAGCAAGATATCACAGAGAATATAGAATTGCCTCAGGGAAGCACGAGTTAAAGACTGAAGATTTGAAGTATTTATATATGAAGGAACTATATAACCTTTTTTTGTATTTATATCCATCTTTATTTCTCCACTTTATTCTTTGCCATCATCTAGAATTTATGTGTGTTAGCACTGATCAAAGTAAATCAAATCCTTAAGATCATCCCTTACAACATTAAATTATCTCATTTAATTTTCTTCTAGTCTCTACATTAAATCTACAAATATTTTTTAACAGTACAAGTGAGGTATAGCCCTCAATATTCACTTTTTTTCCATCATTTTTCATGATCTTTAAAGAGGAATCAAGCAGAAGCTTTCCTGTAGATTATGCAGACAAGACTCTTGAGGCATGACTATTGACTTCTACTCTGGAATGCCACCTTTCCATTGGCATTCACAGTTCTTGACCCATTCCTGACAGTTCTCACCTCTCTGNGTCAGCTCATGACTCTTGGCCTAATTAGATATTTCATAGCATCCACAATGCCCAGGCAGTAACACTACAGCTAGCTGAACCCANCCACTCCTAGAATTCATACCATATTCAAAATAGAAGAAAAGTAAAATCCTATTGTATTTTTTAAATTATTGAAAAATAGATCTAAGCTAAATCAAACAGTTTTGAAGTGGGTTCAATTTTCAAGGTTAATGAAGTTTAATTAGTTTGTTAAACAAACGTAGGTAGCTATAGAAAAATATGACTGACTATCTTAGCAAAACTGTTTGTCCATCAGTATGTATATGGGAATGATTTCTAATTTTTATATATTTTTACATGAGATTATTAATCTGTTGTGGAGTAACCATTTTGTATACTTTTTGCCAAGGTGCCTTATGATTGGCTTAATAAAGAGCTGAATGGCCAATAGCTAGGCAGGAAGAGGTTAGGTGAGACTTCCAGGCAGAGAGACAAGAAGGGGAAATGAATCTAGGTGCAGGAGAGATGCCAGAGAACACAGAGAGGAAACAGAAAGTGCAAGATGGAAGAAAGGTAAAAAGCCATGAGGCAATATGTAGATTACTATAAATGGGTTAATTTAAGTTATAAGACCTAGTGGGACAAGCCTAGGGTATAGGTCGAGCTTTCATAATTATTATAGTAAGTCACCATGTCATCTTTTGTGAGCTGGCAGCCCAAAGATAAATCTATCTACATTAATCCATAGATGAGGGTCTCTCAGAAGTAGATAAAGGGAGTAATATTTATGGACTGCTTATGCTGATTAATGAAATGGTAGGAAGAACTAATCTTCAGAACAGCAATAAAATATCATACTGTTCATGCACTCTGGGAGAAAAAATGGATGCTTGAATGTCATCATCAGTTTATTCAAGAACACAAAATTATTAGGCAGAAAAGGAAGGGTTGGATTGTCCCCAAAGCACATTTCTGTCACACCCCACTGTGTCTCTACCACTGAAGCTTTTAGAGGGCTTCGAGTGTGGAGCTTCTGAATTCATACTGAAAGTGGCAAATGTGGTTACATATTTTAGTTCTCAATTCAGAACTAAAAGCTCATCCTGAGAAGCAGTTGAAGAAAGTATGATGCATGGGTTCAATTCCCTGTATATTTGTTCTCAGATACAATGGATGGTTTATTTGTCCCTACTTTGCTGTTTAACCAATTTAACACATAAACAATTGCTCTTAGTGTAATGCTGTAGTGGAAATATATCTTACAGACTGCCACCTTGGGAAAAACACTCAATTTATATCTTGAAGGAGAGTACTGGGTTTAAAATTCAATTTCATTTTAAAGAATTACTTCTACGACTTCAAAGAAAAATCTTTCTTCATTTCCATAAGTCACTGTTTGCATGCCATTGTTGTCAACATAAGTAACAGAACTCAAAGGGGATAAGACATAGTTTATTCTAAAGGAAAATATGAGTGACCATGGCTAGAAACAGCTTAAAGTTGCCTCAAATTCTGCTTTACAACATGGTAATGGTTTTATTAAGTTTTTACAGTATCAGAACAAAGTAAATCATAAGTCAAGACATTTTCCATTGTTGGAAATACCAGGTAGGCAGGTTACAGCAAAAAATGGGCAAGTTTCAGTTTTATGCCATCTAAGGACAGTCAGCTATCTAGCTGGTGGAAGCCAGGGGTTTGTACATTCCAAAGGATTTGCTTAGCAGTCACAAAGATGCTAGGCCAAGTGCAGATCTGGGTAATAAACAGTTATTGAGAAAGCTAAAGGTGGCCCAAGATAATGTTGCTCTGGATTTACCACAGTCCAACCTCTCCATATCATTAAATTCTCATCAGTCAGTCTTTGTAGTCCCAACTTCTTTCTAGGAACTCTCCTTGGCCACAGGTTATAATCACAATGACATCAGTCTGTTTCCTATCATGAATTAAACAATTTTTCTTCAGTAAACTGACCAACAAAATAAGATATCACTGGCAATAATACTTTGGTTCAATTTTACACAGCAAATACTTCACGTGTGAATTTTGTTAATCATTTCCTCAAACTAAACTGAAATAAAGATTGAATGAATGTGCTCATTTTAGTGAAAATACACTTGTAATTTAAGAATGATCAGTCTTATTTCAATGTGTAGAGAGTAAAAGACTGGGGTGTCTTTCTCACATCACTCTGATCAAAGCTCAGGAGCAATGGGAAAAGGAAGCAAAAAGACTGCAAGAGCCAGCGGTGATGGATGACTCCGAGGAAGCAGCATCACCTGGGCACAACAGGGCTGCTGCACATAGCAACTCAGAGACTGTGACAGCACACAAAGACCCATGCAAACTCAAGCCTGACAAGATGTCAGTGCCACGGGGAAGTACAAACAATGCTCTATCCCTAACCAAGAAGCTACTTGCAATGTATATCTCTGTGAGAGGAAAAATAAATCAGTGTGCTCTAATGGAAGTACACTGGTATCACCAACCTTCCAGAGCTGGCCTCATGCTCAAGCCAATACAAAAAGTACTCCTTATTTTCTTTTAGTATTTTGTTTGTTTGTATTGAATTTTTTTGTCTTTTTGTTTTGATTTTATTTTTTGAGAGAGAGACAGAGACAGAGACAGAGAGAGAGACAGAGAGAGATAGACAGAGAGAGAGAGAGAATGAGAGAATGAGAGAATGAGAGAATGAGAGCAAGTTACATTTTAAGTTTTATTTACTATGCCTTAGAGATCCATGAAACAAAACGCCTTTGATTTGCAAGTCTCTTTCTCAAGGACAGACGGTTCCTGAAATGCTGAGGCTATTGTTTATGGAAGATAATGAGCCTCACTTTTTTGACTCCCCTAAACATGTTTGTTTAACCCATATGCACCGGATATGCTTGATCACATGTGGGCGGGAGATTCACAGGCAGGAAATATGTCAGGATTTATGCTTGTCCCTGTTTGGATGTAGGCTGGATGTATGTCAGGATGTATGCTTGATGCTTGCCCCTGATTGGATCTGATGGGAAATACTTAAGCTGCTGCAAACCATGACTTGGGGCCATTTTCTGGAAACCCAGAGATGGACCTNGCCAGAGCCCATCCACCTGGCCACTATTTAATGAAAGCTTGCTTCGAAATTTGCTTTAAATTATTGTAATGGCCTTATTCTCTACTGGTGGGAGTAATGAGAGAGGGAGAGAAGAGAGATAAAGAGAGAGACAGAGACAGAGACACAGAGAGAGCATGAAGTTGGGTGGGTAGGGAGATGGGGGAAGATCTGGGAGGAGATGGGGAGGAGAAAAGGAAATTTCAAAACTGATTATCAGGTTTGGGTCTTAGAATGCCATTCATTAAGCTATTTGAGTGGCTTAGGAGATGGCCTAGTGTTTGCTGAGCAAGCAGAAATACCCGAGTTCAGAGCTCTAGCAGGCATAGCAGTACATACCTATAACCTATGCCAAGAGGTGGTGGTGGAGACAATGTGTTCTGATGGCTCATTGGCCAGCCAGATTAGCCAACTGTTAAATTCCATGTTCAGTGAGAGACTGTGTCTCTAAAAAAATGAGGTGGAGAAGGATAGCAAATCATACCCCATGTTAACCTCTGGCTTCATGAGCATAACAATTCCCCCCCAACACACACACCACATCACAGCAAAGTTATTTGAAAATGCCAGAATATTTTTGAGGGTCAATGGGATGGTGCGGCAGAACTCTCCAAAACCAGGCAAGGCTCAGAGCCTATAGACTACAGTACAGAGCTGCCCTCAACACCTGTCCAGNTAATGTGCAGTTCTCGGCTACGAAGACTTCAGGGGCACCGATTGCTGCACCATATGAGATAGAACAAATTCAAAGGTGAACCAGTCTCCCTTTACAAATGAAATTTAGACCTTTATCTCTTTTCAAGTTAGAAGACAAGCTTGAAACCTCAAGGCCTTTNTTCCAGGCTGTCTCTCTGAATCTCCTTAATTCATGTGTGCTAGTTCTTAATACAAGNCCACATAATATGCTTTTTAAAACTTTTCAATACAGAAATTACTCAATGGAGCAAAGACAGAGCTATCTGATCTGACGGAGTGGATCACAGGGAAAGGAATGACGGACAGTCATGTGGAGGGCAGCATGGCAGGGCAGGCTGCTCTACACTTCCCTGAAAACCACACTTCCTTTAGTTTGAGTTTAAGTGAAGCCAAAAATATGCTTGTTGTTCATCATGAGAGATATCTTATTCAGGGCATTTTTTAAAAATCAATTTGTTATTGTTCTACCTTGTTCATTTTCATTTTTCATTGTGCTGAATAAAGTTTGAGATTTCAGTCTTCCTCTACAGAAACCAGAAGAGAGAAATTTTTCACCATGCTGGAATAGCTTTNTATTTTTAGAGTGTTTATAGTTTAAAAGCATATATATATATATGTTCATGTATATGTACATACATATGTGTATATATGCATATATATGTATATATGTGTGTATTTGTATGCACACACACATATGTATATATGTGTCTGTGCACATTTTTAATGTTATATATTATTATATATTATTAAACACATATATTGTTTAAAAGGTTTGCAAAAAGAGAAAGGACTTGCATTCTTTTGTTCTTTAGATTTAAGCTACAATTAAAGCTATGCATCTTTCATGTAACACTCACTCGACTGATTTGCTGGAATCCATTTTTGGGTACCATAATTACAATGAGTTTTTAATTCATATACTGACAGAATACAACAACTGCCAATAAGGATAAATTTTAATTTCTGGTTTCCCTGTAAGGAAAAACAATAAAGTAAGATATAATTGGTTTTAGAATATGAATGGAACATGAAAAAGCATTAATTTAGTTTGTGGATATGACAAATATCCTTAGATAGCCTTAGAGTTCTGTGCCATTTCAATGTTTTCTTTCTAAACAGAGACATTTCATTTTTTGAATTTTCCAAGACTGAATGTGTTCTTAATGCCATGACCACTACTTAATTGAAGCCCATTTTTATTGCTCAATTTTTCATTACTCCAAAGAAATTTTCTTTCCAAGTAAATTATTTATGTTATGACCTTGGTACACATTGGATACTCATCAATTTCACTTAGATACGGCTCTATTACTGAATATCTTCCTTATTACTGTCAAGTTTGGTATCTTTTATTTGTACAATAAATGTAGACATTTATCAAATCTTGTCAGGTAGTTCATCATTTTATTTTTTATTGTTCTACCTCTCTCTTTGCCACAGGTCCCCTAGTCTCCCCTTTTCCTCCCCACTAAGCGTTAGTATTATTTTGACATTGTTATTGCTACATTAAAAAAACCCCTAATTTTTAGTTTTTATTATATTCTTCTTATATTTATCTAATCTTGTTTTTGAACTTCCTTAATATTGGGAAATCTTCATTTATTTTCTTTTTTTTATAATATTTTTATCTTTCTTTCCCCTTTGTACATGTTTCTGTTATGTCACTTCTTAAATTTTTGCTATTTATTTAACCTTACATCTCTATTTTCCATGTATTTTTCCNTCATATCCTTCACTTACTATTTATGTATTTATTCTGATAAATTTTAACTTCACAACATATTCTAAATTAGTTTTCCCATTTGGGGTTTATACTCATTTGTGATTTATTAGATAGCCTCAATTAAACATAAGTGTATTTTAATATCTTATATAGTTGGATATTATTGTCAGTACAATAATTTGTTTGCTCCACTCAGAAAGATTTTGGGGATTGAATATTCAAGAGTAGGCTGAGCCATGAGAAGGGCCATCAATAAAATCTGGAGAGGTCTCCAACCTAGCATTTGTGAAAATCACAACACAGAAATATTAAAAAACAACAACAACAAAAAGAAACATGGAAAAATCAAGGCAACATGACTCCTCCAAAAATTCCCAACCCCTCAGCTATGAAATCCAATGATACCAAAACAAGTAAAAATAGTAGATGAAAATTTCAAAAGCCTACTAATAGACTTGACCAATGACCTCAATGGAGATAGATACAAAAGCCAGTTGACTCAATCCAGAATTTAATTAAGAAAGTCAACAACATAGAGGAAAAAGTAAGCAAAGTGGATGAGAGAACCAGTAATAAAGATGAAATTGTCATCAACATGAGGAAAAAAAAATCAAGGAAACCGAGGTTTAAAAAGAAATAAAATGAAATAAAAGTAGCAAAAAACTTAATGAATCAAATGAAAACCACGATGGAAAATGTCACCAATGGACTTATTAAAAGAATATAGACTACCAGTGATGAAGGACAAGATTGAAGACACACCAATTTCAAATATCAGTGAGGAGAAGAAATAGTGAGCATGGCACAACACTGTGAGTTTAAAGCTAAGACTCAATGGGATTGAAGAAAGAGAAGAGACAAAACCAAAGGCAGAGTGTCTGTTCCATGAAATCAGAGCAGAAAACTTCCCCAAAGAAAATAAAAAGGTATATGACACAAAGTAGACATGAACCTTACTGTGACATAATGTATCCAATATATTAAAAATATAAAACAAAGGAGTGATATTAAAAGCTGTAAAGGAGAAATAACTACTCATTTACAAAGGGGAACACATCATAATAACACCAGATCTCATGATAAGAGCAAATCTAGAAGCCAGAAAAACATAAAATAATATTTCTGGAAGGCAAATAACTGAGAAGCAAGACTTCTATTTAGTCAAGAACTTGCTACAGTGGATGGATAAGGACATTTCAAGACAAGCACAAACTAGGCAGTCCATGACCACAAAGTCATTACTAAAAGAGACACTTGTGCAAACAGGAGCAAGGACAGTTTCAGTCATAAGAGAACTTGTGAAATCAAATTTATAGGAGGCATAGATGAACAGATGAGATCTAGAAAAGAGTACATCGTGCTCAAAATAAATCCCTATGCAAACTAGGAAGAAAGCAAAGAACAAACAATAATTCAAATAACTAGTAAAACAAATAAAATCACAGGAATCAGTAACCATTTCTCAATAATAGCCTTAAGTATAAACAGCTTAACTCACCAATGAAGTGAAGAGATAGTGATTGGTTGAAAGGATTAAAGATCAAGATGCAAACAACTCCCTGTTATTCTCAGTATAGACACCCAGAGACTGAGAGTCAATGGATGGATGTCAACCTACTGAGTCACAAGAAGCTGGTGTAACTATTCTGCTAAGGCTGACTTCAAACCAAAATTTACCAGAAGACATTTAAAAAGGCCACTTCATGCTAATAAAGATAATCTATCAAGAACACACAAGGGTTTGAAGTACATATGTACCTGATTTGGGGGGGTCTTTGTCAAATAGAAACAAATAAAACATGTAGATCAAGGTCTAATAATAATAAGAAGCTTTGAAGCCCACTCTCAGTCTTGAGATAAGCGAACCGAATTAAATTCTCCACCTACATACTGTAGCAGCACACCGAGTACAGGCGGGAGCAGATCTTATACAACTCAGTGTGGAGATTCCTCAAAATCTAAATATGCAATTATTATATAACCCAGAGGTGTCTAACTTTTCTTGGTGACAGATGACTAGATGTGTATTCACCTCATCAATGACAGACTATAAAATCGATCCACCAAAGCTTAAGCTTAGTTGTGGTTATGTTAAGGAGCATAGATGAAGGTACCTACAGGAATATTGACAATGTATACTTAAAGGCAGTTACACCACTGAAGAAAAATATCTCTTGTCACCAGTTTTTAAGATCATATATACCATTGGTAAAAGAGAGGCCTGTGTCTCAAGTACATTGCCTTGCTCATGAACAGCTTACGTCTATCTTGTTGGTCACATTATGAACCCTTCGTCCTTTCTTTGAGGAAATATTATTGGATCTAGTTTTGTGAGGATTGCATGTGGATAATCAGCTACTCTGACTTCAAGACAGCAGTGACCATGTCATACCCAGAGAAAAGCATTCCATATACCCAGCTCTGCCACTCCTTGGTATGTACCAAAGGAGTACCAAGTCCACCTACTTTGCCACAGAAATCCTTGTTCACCTATGTTTATTGTTGTATTTTCACAATAGCTAAGAAATGGAATCTGTCTAGATGTGCAATGGATTGATGAATGGACAAAAAATGTTACTTATATGCAGTGATGCAATTTTTCAGAATAAGAAAAAAACAAAATAATAATATTAGCAGAAAATTAAGGAAACTGGAGAGATTGTGTTAAATGAATTACTCTAGACTCAAAAAGAGAAATACTTTGCTTGCCCTCTGTCTTAGTTAGGGTTTCTATTGCTGTGTAGAGACACCATGACCACAGCAATTCTTATAGAGAAAACACATTTGATTGTGGTGGCTTACATTTTCAGAGGTTCAGTCCATCATCATGGTGCAACATGGTGGTGTGCAGGCAGACATGGTACTGGAGAAGCAGCTCAAAGTCCTACATCTTGAACTGCAGGAAATGACAAGTCAACTGAACTAGGCATAACTTGAGCATAGGAGACCTCAAAGCCCACACCCACAATGACACATTTCCTTCAAGAAGGCCACATCTACTACAAGAAGGCCACGCCTCTTAATAATGCCACTCCCTATGAGTATACATGGGCCAATTACATTCAAATGACCACACCCTCATGTGCATAATCTACATTTAGATTTGTGTGTGTGTGTGTGTGTGTGTGTGTGCACGTGTACATGCCTGCATGTGGAGAGCAGGTGTAGCTCATGAGAAAAGAGTGGGTGAACCATGAGAGCAGAGGGAGAGAGATCTTAAGGGAAACAGGAGAAGATGAGACAGGGAGCAATGAAGCACACACAGCAGGGTCTGGGTGTGGTGGCCCACAGAGGCTATCTAGTGAGACCTTACTCTTACGAGGTCAGAGAATCTGAGCTTGTTTGACCCAGCAGGGCTGCATAATGTGATGATTTGGCCAGGGGGCGTGTTTACCAGGTGTTTGGAAGGGTCTACACTTGGCTGTACAGTATGCTTGGATCTCTAAGGGGGAGGTCTTTTGCCTCTCCCCTTGGCATATTATAAAAAGCCCTTTTGAATAAACCTCTGGGTAACTGGGTGTTGACCCAGGGCCCTCCCGAAGCTATCCTGTGTCCCTGTCTCTCTTATCATCTCTTTCTATCTTTCTATCTATCATTTCCTCATTCCTCTCTCCTCCACCCAAGAACCCTTGGAAAGGTGGGAGCAGATTAGAGCTGGACTCCGGCAGACTCCCACATCTGGGAAAATGGGAGACAGCAGTGGAGGAGATAAGTGAATAAGAACATATATGTATGAAAATGCCACAATGAAACCCTTACTTTGAATGCTAATTTTTAAAAATCAATAAAATAAATAAACAAAACATCATGGAATGCAGGAAAAAAAAGGCATGCAATGTCTAAATGGATTTACAAAAATCTACAGCAATAGATTCAAGACAACAGTTTTTAGATTTTTAAAAAGTGGCAAAGCTACCTAAGTTAGTAGAATTTTAATATACAACTTGAATTTGAAGTTAACTCCGATAAGTATTTTCTATTTGTTATTTATAAAATAGAATTATATGCATTTATTCTCTACCTTGTATCATATATGTGAGGTAGATTGCAGTTCTGTTCCCAGAGCTAAAATATTACCTTGATAAATGTGTGTAGTTCTTTCAAGAACTTCCATTTCCAGTGAATGTGTGTTTGGTAATAACTCTGTAAGCAATGGTCTGCCTCTACCCAGGTAACTTAAGGTATTTTATTTGCATGATTCTTCTACAGTCACTGGCATTTCATAACGTGTTTTCCTCCAGAGTCTGCCTCCTGTATTGTGCAGACTCCCTGCAGGGAGGAAATATAACTGGCAGGTAATGCTTTGTCTCCAGCCATGGCGAACTCTGATTTCTCCCGAAAGCTCCGAAGAGTATATACATGAATCCTTCCTTTGAAAATCATACAGAACTCTGATAATGATCATCTCTGAGTCAACTTTCTGCTTTATTTCTATAATCTTGACCTAAACTCTACTAAAACATAATTACTTTACCTAATTAAATTATTGGACCTACCATCCGACTAAAGAACTACACTTGAACTTTACTTGTCAAGTCTGTGGTTTCAGAAACCAAGAGAGGGAACTGGAGGAAGGAATTCCCAAAGTTCAACATCCTAGAGGTGAATTGGCAGAAATGTCTGCTAAGAGAAACAGCATCACAGGAGACTGTGTTCTGCAGCCTTTTTTT